>OMLP01020228.1:47079-67214 GCA_900302685.1 Spondyliosoma cantharus
TGAAATGATCTCCTCTGAACTCTGTGACAAATCAAACTGTGTCCATCTGGTGTCTCGACTGTTGACATGTGTAGGAGGCTGGTGTTGTTGAGTCACAGATGTTACAGAAGCAAACAGCTGTGAATTGATGCAGGGGGTGTGTGTGTGTGTGTGAAGCTGTATGCTGGCATCTGTCTTGTCTTACATTGAGCAGTGTTGGCATCGTGCTGTTGCTACATGCCTCGGTTGCTGTCTATTTGCTTATAAATGCCTGTTTTTGTGTGTCGTGCCTTCATGTACAGTAACTACGTGCCTTCACAGCGGGTAAACAAGTTGCGTGACAGATTTTCCCGAAGCGCTGGTTACTTGGTGGAAATTCTTCAAGGTCCAGTGTGTAGGATTTAGTGGCATAGCAGCTATAGCCGGGCAATGTTTTGATATCATATTACATTCTCATTGTGATATGAGACTATATACCATCTTAGATTTTAGAGATTGTTGCATTGTGATATGACATAACTGCTGCCTTTTCCTGGTTTTAAAAGATGCATTACATTAAAGTGATGTAATTTTCTGAACTCACCAACCTCATTTACTTCTTTTAATATTTGCATTTAACCACTTGGTCATAATATCCACATGACAGATGATTATTCATTGAAAAATCAAAGTTTTCTTTAATTGTCACACCTGAAACATTGTGCAATATCAATATATTGTGGCATTTTGTCAAAAATATGGTGATAACTGATTTGACACAAGGTCGTTTTGAAGTGCGTTTGAATAGCTTTTAAAATCATGGTAGAGCCTTGAAATATCACACTATTATTTTAAGGTCATATCACCCAGCTGTACAACCAACTGACCATCCCTTGAACCACCCTCCTCTATGGTGGCAGAAACACAATAATTGCAAAAGGCCATCTCTATAGCCTGTGTTCGGTTGGTCCAATCTTACCAACCTATTGTAGGAACATGACAGTGCAATATAGTTGACTACATGGATCACTCTGTGGATATACAGTGCTGTGAAAAAGTATTTGCCCCCTTACAGATTTCTTTGGTTTTTGCTTTTTTGTCACACATGTTTCAGATCATCAAACAAATCTTAATATCAAACAAAGATAACCTGAGAAAATACAAAAAGCAATTTTTAAATGATGATTTCATTTATTAAGGGAAAAAAACTATCCAAACCAACCTGACCCCCCCCCCGATGATTCAACAATAAGAAAGAGACTGGGCAAAAAAGAAGACAAAGGCCCATCTTACATTTGCCAAAAAACATCTTGATGATCCCTAAGACTTTTGGGAAAATATTCTGTGGACGGACGAGACAAGAGTGGAACTTTTTGGAAACTGCGCGTCCCGTTACATCTGGTGTAAAATTAACACAGCAATTCAGAAAAAGAACATCATACCACCAGTCAAACATGGTGATAGTAGTGTGATGATCTAGGGCTGCTTTGCTGCTTCAGGACCTGGATGACTTGCTGTAATTGATGGAACCATGAATTCTGCTCTCTACCAGAAAATCCTGAAGGAGAATTTCCGGCCATCAGTTTGTGACCTTAAGGCCAAGTGCACTTGGGTTATGCAGCAGGACAATGAGCTGAAGCACAACAGCAAGTCCACCTCTGAATGGCTAATGGAGTGGTCTAGTCAAAGTCTGCACTTAAATCCAATTGAGATGCTGTGGCATGACCTTATACAGGCCGTTCATGCTCGAAAACCCTCCAATGTGGCTGAATTAAAACAATTCTGCAAAGAATAGTGGGCCAAAATTCCCCCACAGTGATGTGAAAGACTCAATGGCAGTTATCGCAAATGCTTGATTGCAGTTGTTGCCGCCAAAGGGTGGCACAACCAGTTATTAGGTTTAAGGGCAATTATTTTGCACATAGGGCCAGGATGGTTTGGATAGGATAGATAGATGATTTACTGAGGTATTAATGTGTAAGCAGCTTTGACTGTTTTGCCTACTGGTGGCTTGTACTAATTTATGCAGGACTGCAGCTAATTATAATTGTCCTCAACTGATAAATTACCTGATTATCTTCTGGGGAAATTATTTGACTTGTATACATTCAGAGGAGAGTGAGAAATGCTGTCAGTTATATTTAGCCCGAAGTGACACTTTCACATTGTCCAACCAATAGTCTAAACCTCAAAGCAGCCACATTCTCAGAAAAACCCTCGAATAATAAGTGAATTTGAAACCAAAAATATATTTTAATGTATCAAAAATGAATTGAAATTATCATCAAGTAGCAAATGATGACATTTGATAAGCTCAAACCACACAGGACTCAAAATTAGAACCAGCCACGAGCCAAATGCTGGAAAGGTAAAATTTGAACATTCACTGGCCAATCTTCAAACTCTGCCATCATTTTGCACGACTGTGATGCTATCAATTGACATAATCTGTACACAGACAGACAATCAAACATCAGACAAAGTTCTGAAAATCACTTCTGTGGTAGTTCCCGCTACATCAGGTGTTTCCAGGACCACTAATGTGGGCCAGGAAATCTGTTCAGTTTTTTGTGTAATCCTGCTGACAAACCAACCGACAAAGAAATGGACAAAAAAATAACCTCTTTGCAGGAGGTAACAAAACACTATTTCCTAAGCTCTTCATATATTTTAGTGCACAATTCTTATGACTAAAGTTGTCAAATAAATGTAGTGGAGTTAAACAGGATGATCTATTTGAATTGGATTGGAGAAGATGTATTAAGTGGAATGAAAATAAAGAACTCAAGCATAGTACAATCACCTCAAAATTGTGTTTAATTACAGTACAATTTACAGTTGCTACATTCCCCAGAGATGTAAAATGTATTCGCCCCACCTTCCTACACAAGACCAGGCTTCACCTGCTCTAATACAACTCCAGGTGATCAAAGTCCAGGACTAAAGGAGAGCAAGAATGGTTTGTTTCAGTGTACTGATGTTGTGGGTAAGATTATAGTCGGTTGGAATCTCTCCTGACAGCAGGCGGGACGGACTGTTGTCCTCCTGAGATAGGCGGAATCATAATCAGGACGAGACAATGCTGAAGATTTTTGCATATTTTACACAAGCTGCCTGCAGCCCCAAAAGCTATTTTAAGGCAGTGCGCCTGTATTGCAAAAAACAGAAAGCATGTTTTGACCCCCTCCCAAAAAAAGAAGTGGGGGCTTGGGGAGGCGAAAAGCATTTACTTTTTTTTCTTTTTTACACTATGATGGAAATAAAGCCCTGACAGTGAGGCCAGGAAATGAAAGGAAATGGAGTGTCACATGCCCCCACCAGGATCACAGCAGGGTATTAGGGCTAAAGTAATGGATTCCTCTCACACGCCATTACTTCAAAGTGGAAAACATGAGGACGCTGCTACCTGCGAGGCCAAGCCCTTTTACCAGGAGTAAAACTGCTCGTAGAATGAGTCGACTATTGTGATTCTCTCAATATTTCCGCTAATGATGATGATCTAATTAACACAGGCCAGATGGATTGCAGTTTCACCTGCAGAACACACTGCCGAGCAAGGTGCGCTGGCAACATTCACCCAGGATCACAGTATGCTGCTGGGTGTTTGGGTCTTTTTCTTTTGCTTTTGCTTTGTGAAGAGGAAGTGAAGGATCCAGCTGTGTAATTTATAGGTCTGTTCCAGCAAGAGCTCTCAATACATTCTTCAACTGTTACTGGGGTCTAAAAAATGGCTCCCCTGAAGACCCACAAATAAAATAAGTTAATGCACATGACAGGCAAGCTCACCAAACTTCTGTTCTGAGTGTTGAAGCATTAAATCACAGGGAGTCCTGGATTCACTGCTGCGGTGGTATAATACAGTGAGCTCCCTGACTCTTAGAGCCATCTTCATAACTTCCTGTTCTGGATGTCACCCACACTTTTATTGTTGAAGTGTTGACTGTCAGCCTTAATAACATTGTGATCTCAGTCAGAATGGATGAATGTTTCTTGTCCCATGCCCTCTCTGCCAGAATTATTTCTCATAAAGCCTTTTGAATATGTTTTATTCATCTCGATAATATGATTCAGCTGGCTGTCCTCATCTTCATCTGCTATTTGGTGACAAATACTTACATAACTCCGGTTGCTCTTTAGCCTCTGAAGAAACAGTGGTATATAAACGTTTTTGTCTGCTGTACCCCCATAGCCCCTTGAAATGGGCCCTTCACTGATATATTGTATGGAGTGACCTTCATAAAATCCTTCAGTCATGTTTCATAAAATAAATCTGAGAATAGATATGTGAAGAAGGATTATTAATGTTGACACATTTCTGGTGTGTTTTTCTTTTCCTTTGTACAGTTTGTTTGATCAAGTTTGCATTCATCTGATTTTAACCACTTGGAGAAGCACAGGCTGGACAGAAAACTGTTGATCCACTGTCATGTTTGGGTTTTTGGTTATTGTGTCCTGTTTTACTTTGTAGATTATATACACAATCAGTGAGCTACTTTATACTTCCTATTGAGTAAAGTGTACTTAAAGACGATGGCATTACTGTGACTAAATGTGATGTGAATGCAACTAAAACATAGCCTCCTCCCTGAGCATTTGTGCTTGAGTTCTGATAGGAGAACAATCTGATGTGACTCCAGGTGTTTATTGCTCCAGAACGTCTGAAACTCCACCTGTCCCTCACCACACAACACTTCTTTCACAAACACCTTTTGTGTCGATTTGATGGAGACACCCCTTGCAGCAGAAATGACAAATTGTTTGTTTGAGCAAAGTTAGGAAATGCAAGACTTGTTCTGATAATGGAAATGTTGAGTAATTTTAACTTGAATTATATCCATACTTCTTCCAGAACTGCAAATACTCGATATGAGATCCGATGCCAGTGGATTGGTTGAGGAGTGCTGCATTCCATGGAGGAATCACAAAAAGATCCACGAACATGTCATGAGACGAAAGAGAGAGGGGTTAGACTTATATTTTGTCAAGGCAAGCTGATTTGCAAAAATGTAAAAAGCCTTCAATAAATGTGCTTAGGGCCTATGCAGTTCAAGTCAAAGTCTTCAAGTGGGCATGTAAATACAAGTAGCAGCTCACAGATGCTGTATATCAAGGCAGGTGTCAGCTGCCAGGCAATCAGAGTAGCACTAATTGTCACAGGTGCAGTCAGGAAAGTGGGCGAGCACAACCAGGTTCGGTCTCTGTCATAGATAACCTGACCATGACGTAAATGGCTTTTCAGATTCATGGGTAACACACAGTGCGCTCCAGTGTCACAAATTTTCCCTGAATAGATAATCACACGAAAATCATTCTGATGAGGGCCATTTTCTCATCTTGCTTTTTGTCAGGTAAGGTGGGTTTGAAAATATTGCCAACATGCAAATAAATACATTTCTCTCTTGGTTTGGTTTTTGGTGCAGAGAGCGAGTCCTCACCCCGGTGAAGCAGCACATGCACATCTCAACTGCACTGGTGTGAAGCAGAGGGTGACTGAACCAAATGCATCAAGTTGGCAGACCGCTTGACTTGAAGCAGCTGAAAAGCGGATTTTCATGATGTGACCTTTCAACTTAGAGAAAAACTTCACTCTTTATTTAATTTCCACTTCTTATAATGCTGACACTGACAGTTCTTCAAAGACTTCCTGCTGGAGCCCTGTGGGAAACGAGCGTCGGCTCAAAGCTCCGTGTAGGTGATATCAGAAGAGACGCACAAGTCTGGGGACAGACAATAAGACATCCACTGGTTTTTGCACTTTGTAGAGGTTTCTCTCTCAGCCCCTATTTCCCAAACTGTCGCAGAGAGTTGGAACGATGAAGCTGAGCTGTGTCACACCCACACAGCAGCAGTGGCTGTTATCTTTTTGCTCACAGTCTACAGCTATTTCTGTTGCCTCTGCCAGTGTTTTTTGTGTGCGGCGGGTATACACACACACACACGTTTGGCAATGTTTGTGTGTCTTGTGAGGGGGTAAGTAGGAGTAAGAGGGATGAGACTGAGCGCAGGAGTCACAAAACATCTCAGAAAAGAAGGATTTGGGCATAAGAGGTAAAAAAAAAAAAAAAAAACTGCCCAAAAAATGCAATTTTGGGGGGAGAATTGTCTCCTTGCCACAAACCATCATTAAAAATTGTTTTTCCACGATACTCAGCCTCGAATTTGAAAAATATTAACAGAAAGGACTTTGTAGCGCTGTAGCTTACGTTACAAATCATTGATCACGTTCTTTCACATCCAACGAGACTCAATCAGGCAGCCTTGAATTCACCATGAAATGCTTTTTTCTCTATTTTCTCTTCATCCAAGGAGCAGTCATTCATCAATCTTCCTTTGTTAATATCCCACAAGACCATAGGAGGGTGTTTCTGGCTCACACAGGCCCAAATCCAGCTGCTTGTGTGGATGACTCACAAGGCAGTGCTTCCCTATGGGGGGGCTCCGTCTTCCCCTCCTCTCTCCTACTGTACTCCTCATTCTCTCTCCCACCGTCTCTCCTCCTCGCCACACTCTGCCTCCCTCCTCTGCGCTCTCTCTAATCTCCTTTACTCCTCGTTCCAGCCTCCCACCCGCTCCCTCTGTCCTCTCTCCACCTGCCAGCCTTTTTCTTACCCGACCGATGCCCCTCTGTCTGTCTCTTATCTTTAAAGCAGCTACAAGGAGTTTTTAACTGGCTATGAAAAAGACTCTGTTTGATACTGATGCTTCTATATGACCTACATAAGCAAATGAGATAAGATTTTACTATATTCATACAGCTATTCTGTTGTATGTTCCCAGTTGGATTCCCTGGGTACTCAGATGAAACAATTTCCGGCACACAGATTGGGCAGGTTTATATTTTCAAAGGCAAAGTTTTACAGTAGGTACAATAGCTAGTGAAAGGGAGGCATGAGGAGCATTTTATGGAATTGACTGCAAAACAAAGCACAGGTGTAACCATGAGTCACCATTCATCGATCATTCAACAGATGTAGAGATTTGAAAGGATTCAAAACAGATTGTGAATCGGCCCTCTTCCTCCCAGAGAGGCGCTGTATTGATATGTCTTTCATTTACTATAGAGTAAAATAGTGTTAGTATAATATAGAGCGCTATGCACTGTCATAAAACTGGCTCTCCTACCAAGCTCTATATACAGTATATACTGGGGAATGCTGATAACTTTCTTACAGAGGAACCAAATCCGTTAGCTGTAAGGTTACAGTGTTTCCCACAAAATGGCTGTGTAGCTGTAGTAGTCCACCTTCATGTACACACACTGGCTTACATCACCCCTCTGTTTTTCTCTCCCAGTGTGTGTTCACTGCTCAGTTGACTCTCTTTAGAAAGATGCCCAAATAACCCATTTTGGACTTTTTCAGCCCTAATACAATTCTGAGCAAATAAAACAAACAGAAAAACAAACTTTGCAATGGCAAGTTGTCCACTAGTTTATCTGATCAAACAGATTAAAGAATAAAAGTAAAATTCTTAAAATGAGTCACCAAATATACTTGGGTGGTCGTGAATATACCTGGGCAGCCGACTGAAGTAAAGTCTATGTGTGGGAAACACTGGACTACATGTAACCTAGGCGTATGAATGATACTAAAGCAAAGTTTACTTTTTGTTTTCAGTCCTACATGGTCACAAATACATTTATTACATCATCACTGTGTTTAAGTGTTTGAAAATGTATTAAAATAGTATCAGAAATACTTCCAAAAAAAAAGGCACAACCCAGTCGGCAAAATAAACGCATGTTTCTTCAAACCACAGATATGTTGAAACTTGAATTTTCAGTTTTATTTAGTAGCAACACTGTGCTTATTCTTTGGTTAAGTTTAGGCACCAAACACACTTGGTTAGACTTGGGAAAGTGCAGGTTTTTGGCTTAAATTCCTTGTCTGTTTCAAAAACCTACCTGGCAATAAATTTGTTTCTGATTTCTGATTTCTGATTTCTGATTCTAAATACCTGATCTGAGAAAACACTTTTCTCAGAATGAAACCACTTGTGTCCACAGGGGTCGCCATAATCAACACAAATTGAAAGTCGCTTGTAGCTGCTTTACATTCACCACCCACTTTCCTCCACTCTCACATATTCCTTTTTTACCAGCCTCCTCTTCTCCTTCCCCTTCTATTCACACAGATTACAGTCCTGGCTCCAAGTCCACCTGAGGAGGTAATCTAAAGTGTGTAGTAAATACATCCAGCGAAAGCAGCAGATAGAACAGCTGGCAGTGTAGGAAGTATTATCTGAGCGCTGTGTGAAACTACCTCCTACTTTCTCTTATTTGAGAATCTCCAACGCCTTTTTCTGCATGACAGAGCTGGTGAAGCCGGGCATTGTGTGCACTTTTCAGTTTGCTGCTAAATGACACACATCAACCAGGGGACGGTTCTCGCCGCTGAAATGGTTTATGGCTCCTGGCAGCATCCGCACTCGGAGATGTAACATCCATTTGATTTGCGTGAGATTGAGTCAGTAGAGATGTCTCACAGTTCTGAGAGACTGCAGGAAATTTATGAGGGAGGGGGCGGGGGGGTATTGTAATTTAAATTTTTGCTGAAGGGAAGGTAGACTGACTTTTTTTAGGAGATCTTCTTTCCCCTTAGGACGACTGATACTCTAATTTACCCCATTGCTTTTGGCTGTTCATAGTTTAGAATGTTAAAAATATGATCAGCTATATTTTCAGCACATGGGTAATAAGTCCTTTAAATTATTTTAAATGTTGCTTTACATTGCATTTTATTCATTTGCATTAAATATGCTATTCTGTTTTAGCATCATTATTATGAAAAACATCTGTGAAGCTACACTGACCTTCGCTTTCTTTCCCTTCTTATTCATTATCTTTATTCATCGTATATGCATAAATAATATTTAATATACTGTAAACATTGGAATATATGTGTGTGGGACAATCTAACGGGGATGTTGAGGTTCCCCCCGAGTATTTTTCAAAGAGTAGATTTAGGATTTTCTGTATTTTGGTGCCATGGGGGTTGATGCTTTTATCTGGGCATATTAGCATGAGAAAAACTATAGCTACATTTTGCAGTTTCATCCAAAGGAAGGGTTTGGCCCCAGATCACTTATTTAAGTTATATTGATTGTGCTTTTTGGGGGCTAAAAATACATATTTGATAATATTTTAAATATTATCAATTAATTGAAAATCCAACACATACAACCAAAAATCTACATTTAAAAGAAAGTCTACACCTACAATTCCTCCCTTCCATGATTTCATTTGCCACTAAGCAGCTAATTGATTCTAAAAATTTTCAGTCAAATAATTTATTATATTCTGTATAATATTATGGTACAATATCCATTATACAGTTGTCTGTTTAGTGTATGGTCTATTAAAAACTGTTTAGGCTTGCGGTTTATTAGGTTCAGACTGGATTATTTATCTTTTCAGTATCCTCCTGTTGTGTGTGGGTGTATGTAGTAAATTAAAATGAAATCTCTGAAATATCTCTGACATTTTCAATTCCACTGTTGTTTTTGCCCATAATGGGACCGCATTTTTATGGGAGTACAGGCTGTTCCATCATGCAGCTAACAGTAAATAAGGCCCACTCTGCCACATAATGATATTCAGCACATCAGACTCCCCCCTGAGAAGTCAGCACTCTCATACTGGAGCTACTCAGCTCCTCTCCATTGTGTAGCTGCTGATGTTAATAATATTCGTGGTCAGGTTCCTAGTTCTTTACTCTTTATTGTCAATTCTCATCCAGCCGAATATCTCCACTGTGTCCTTCAGTTTAAACATAACATTAACAGTCAAAATAAATATGACATGTTTGTGTTTCCTTTTAGTGAATCTGACATGTTAATTAATATGATTCATCACAATAATTTTCTATGTGACCGGCGATCCCAGCTGACAAACCTCCAGCACATCATCTCATATAGGCGGTAATTGGAAAACACCTACAGTGCAGTGTAAACTCACTTATTCTTCTAGTATCATTTTTTTTATCGGTTGCCTAATGATGATTTATAGCCAATACAAAGGAGGCTAGTGAATCGTGGTGGCGACTGGATTTGTGCTGTTGAGCGAGACCTGCACTGTAGCCCCGAGGTGACTGGAGTTCATTTGAACAGCAGAGCAGAAAGGTTACGAAGGACGGGTATAAAGTACAGTCACTGGGTGCTGTGAGGAGAGAAGCTCTAATGATACTTCCCACTAAGTCCAGATCCAAATCTGAAAATAAATAGCTTTATACTTTCAATTGAACTCAGCTCTTGAGGTCTACAAATTGGTAGAAGCTGTTCCACCCACCATCAGGCATGAAATGGCCCACCGTGCTGCTAGGAGCTGGAGGCTGTTTTAATTGCGCAGCGCTGGCAGCGCTGTGACAGACCAGGAAGAGGTCTGGTTCTGCTGGGTTTCCAAGTCAATACTGAACCTGCAGTCCACCTGATCTCTGATTAGAGTGGGAGTAGCTTCAGCACACCTCCCTCCTTGCTCTGTTGATCACATTTAAAAAAAGACATTCTGGATGCAGAGGGGCTGTTGACCACACTGACTGCAGACCTTATTAATTCATGAATGCACCACTGTTGTTGCTGTACCTAAAGTAAAAGCTGCCAGCTGCAGAAACTCATTTAAATGACTACTTAAGATCATTTAATACCTAGTATTTAGCAAAGTTAAAAAGGTAAACATTTCATAATACTGCAATACCAACTGACATATATAGTGCCGCAGGAATGAGTCCTAAAACACAGAAATCAGAAAAAGCATTTTTACACTTACGACTCCCTCATCTTAAAGTCTGTAGGTTTTTTGAATGGGCTTTGGTTAGATGGCTGAAATTGGGTCAGTGGTCAACACAGGCTTGAGACATTTTCATGTTTTCTTCTGCAACACAAAATAGGTAAGTAAATACCCCAGATGAGTTACAAAGCTTTTATATGTCTTCAAAAATGTGGTTGCTTGTTGCTAATTAGACTGCAGAGGCTATCCGGGACAATAAATGTCATCATGCAGGACACAGAGACGCGTCTCTACAGGCGGACTTTAATTATTCTAACTCTAAGCTTAAAACTTGCAGATTGATAAGTTTATCATTAAAGTGTGTACACTATAGTGAAGTATGAAGCTTAACGGTGGCGACCGTTGACGTAGTTACTTCATAGCCATGTATAGCTTTTTACTTCTGGCGATTGTACGCATGCCTTAAAAAATTGTGGTGTTGTTTCATGAATATTACCTCACTGCACAAAAACATGCAACTTGTGTATGTATCATAAACTTGTGTTAGCCACAGAGCTTTATTTTCAACAATAATCTAAAGTCCAATTTGATTTTGTCCAGGGCGGTGTTCTCTTCTGGTTTAGCCAGCAAATATACTTCATCCCTGCCATACTCTATTGTCTCGTATTTGAGATGCTCGTGATGTGTTCACATAATCAATTGACAAGCCCACAAGTCATTGGTTGAATACATTTGACCAATTTGAAAATCTCATATAGAAAACACAACTATGTGATTTTTCACTAAGAGCTAGATAAGTAGATTGATCCCACTCTTTCATATGAAGTACAAATATGAGGGTGTGTTAGCTTAGCTTAGCACAAAAACTGGAAACGGGTAAAAAGGAGTCTACAACAGGAAGTCATTGCACTCGAGAGGTCATTGCACTAGAGTATAATCTGCTGCTTTCTGTAGCCTCATTTAATGCACTGAAATGAGAGGTATCAGTCTTCTCATCTAACTCTTAGAGAATAAGTGTAATTTTCCAAAATGGCGAACTCTTCCTTTAAATCTCTTTGCCGTGATACTGGGTTTTCAGCATGTATCCTGGCTCTTAATATGTTTGCCTGCCAGAACTGGAGAGTAATTGGTGTAATTAGTTCTGAGCAGAACTCTCTTGTGAATGATTTTTGCATATTATCCGTGTGAAATTTTATATATAAGAAGTGTGTAATTCTATGTCATTAGCAGTTGATTTTGTTCCTGGCTGCCTGTCGGTGGTTATTGTTCAAGCAGTAAGTGGGTGGGCATGGGAGGTGTTGGCTCTATCTTAGGCTGGTAATTTATGGCTCCAGCTGCTGTCTCCCTCTCCCCAGGTGGACGTGTTGATTCGTCAGCAGTGCATCTCATTAGGGGGAGAAAACACATCTCTAAGGGGAAGACACTGTGTGAGAGGACAGCGCTCATCGCTGATTGGACAGTAGTCTCTCTCAGGGGGATAGATGTGTAGGTACACATACACCATCTTGTGACAGCAGCTTTCGGAGTGTATGACCCGACACCGACAGCTGGATTTATCAGAAAAAGAAGACGGCTGAGTTTTAAGGGGGAACTCTCTCTCTCATCTGTCAAAGTCTGTTTACAGGCAGGAATTCAATCTATAAAACCAGAAATAATAAAATATCTTCCACACCATCAATAATTTGACAGTAAAATCTGTAGTATTGGTGTCTTATTCTTTCCACTTCGATCAGCAGAACAGGTCCACCACATTAAAGGATAAGTTCACACAAAATAAAAAATATTCTCGTTGTTTATTCACCCCCATGCATTTTCAAAAAGTAGATTAGTAGTCAACAACAAAACAGTGTTGCAGCATTCTCCTAAACAGCTGAAGTAGATGGGGGCTTGTTTTATAATGTGAAAAATAAAATGGCTCCTCACAGCTTGTACAACTTAATCCAAGTCTCTAGAAGCCCAGAGGTCCAAATCAATTAGAAATTTGGTTATTTACAGCCTTTTAGAAGCTGATAGCGTCACTGTAGCTGCTAAGCTTAAAGCGTTAGCTCGCACCTGGTCTGAAGTAGGTGCACAAGCTCGATGACAAAAATCAAATCCATTTGGGATCTCAGGGCTGAGACTGAGACTTGGATTACACCGAACAAGCTGTATGGAGCCATTTTATTTTCTACAACAAGTCCCCATCTACTTCAGTTGATTGGGAGAATGCAAAAACACTGTTTTGTTGTAAAGCTCCAGAAATGTTTGGAGGACTACAAAACTTCACCCATATTTCTCTGTTTTTGTCACTCTAGCATACACAGAGAAAAAACCTCAGTGAAGTCAGTCTTAGGTTGAATATTTGACAGACCGACTCCTTCCTCTGATTTAGTTTCAGCCTGTCTTGGCAGCAGATGGGGTGTCAGCTCACCTCCCAGCCCTCACACCTGCTGGGGGTTTCACCAAGGGACCATCAATGAATTACAGTTTGAATGACACAATATTGATGTTTTTTTCAATACCTTAATGCTGACGTTGCCCCATTGAAAATTATGATCCTCATTTTAACCTCACCAGTGCGGTAGAACGGCAGTCGAGGCAATGTGTCCGGTGTCCTGATACTTTTTGGTATTGATTAAGAGTCACATCTCATGGAAGCTATTGGGCAAAAAAAAAAAAAAAATCAATAGTTTTCCAATATGAAGAAGTGTGTCCTATTTTTTACAACGCAGCTATAATTTTTGTTATTGATTTGGAGTCTCATTACATGGAAGCAAGTGAAAATACTGCCATTATTTTCTGTCAAAATATTGATGTAAAATAACAGACAAATCACACTTTTGTAATAAAAAAACATGTGTTCAAAGAAACCAATTTAGTGTATTTTTTTGACATTACAAATGTCAATAATATGGGCAAATCATCTTGAAGGGCTTGAAATAGAAAAAAGAAACACTGGTATTTTATTTATTGATGGTTCCTAAGTGAAACCCCCCAGCAGTTAAGCCTGAGGACTTGGAGGTGAGCTAATCGTCCTCCTGCCGTCAACTCAGGGTGAAACTGAGTAAGAATATGCCGATGGATCTGTGGAGTGTCTGTGGAATATCCAACTTCAAACCAATCTCACTGCAGGAGAGAGCCACTCACACAAAATATACATGTTTTTTTTTTACTTCTCTCGTTCTGCCTCTCGACGATGACAATGAATTATTCAGTTAAATTCAAACAACAAGCTTAATGCAATTTCATGTGTTGCTGTAGAAACCCATCCTCCTGTTTACTGGCAAACCTGACTCAGAATAAATTAGAAGAACAGAAGAGTTGCAAAACAAGTCCATGTGCAGACAGAGATCTTTTACATTTATTTTATTTATATTATGTTTATTTATTTTACAAAATGTGTTTTACATCTGTAAGCACACTACACACACACACACACACATACACACACACATTTTAAAGTATAGTAGTATAGTATATATATATATAGTATAGTATAGGAAAGGAAAGTAGTGTGTGACCTCATGGGTTCCTTCATAAGGTCCTTTGGTAACTGTGGGCCCTCCTCCTAGCCCGCTCCCCATATCTGCGTGAGCCTAGCAGCTTGAGGCTACATTAGCTGTCACTAGCAATCCAATACAACAGCTCAACTATAAATCCCTACTTGACAAAGACAATAATGTTGAGTTTTGCTTGACTCTGTCAGACAGGTATTACTTTAAAAGTGCAATATTTAAGAAAGTTAAAGGGATAGTTCGGGTTTTTTGAAGTGGGGTCATATAAAGTACATATCTATAGTCGGTCTGTTCCCTACCGTAATTGCCGATCAGCAGAGAGTCTCTCCAGCCCAGACGCTCAACTTTGTACTGCAGTGAACGGAGTCCAGATGCAAAGCGAATTTTAACCACCTAAAACAAGGCCCACATAAAAAAATCTATATCAGTTGGGTTAATTGGTAAGTGTACATAGAGAAAGTTCACACCGCTTTACATCGCTGTCAGACCTTTTGGCACTACTTTTTCTGAACCGTTGAACCTCTGTATCCCTACGCATTAGCGCCAAAAGAAAGGACGGTCTGACAGTAAAGCGGTGTGAATTCCATTTCGTTCCGTTTTCTATTCCGCTTTTCCCTCACAGGGTTGCGGTGATGTTGCCCCCTTGTTCAGGGGGATTACTGGAGCCTATCCCAGTTACTCGATGGGCGAAGGCCAGGGTACACCCCTGAATGAGTCGCCAGCTCATTGCAAAAATTGTAATTTGCAATTGCATTGTAAAAAAAATATTCAGTTAAAAAAAAAACATGCTTGACAAAGAAAATCACAGTTGAGAAGCTGGAACCAATGAAGCGATTTTGTTTGAAATTGTCATCAGTCAACATTAACCGAGCAAGGAGCTCAAAAGTTATTGTTAATATTGTTTCAAATTGATCATTCTATAAGAGGAGCGCTGCTTCATTCATTGTCAAACACATGAACTACAGTTTGTAAGTGAATGAAAATAATTGCATGAGACATAAACCTTAAACTCCAGCTGCATTTATGACTATGTCTTTGACAATAGTTGTTATTACACGAAGCTTCACCAGATGTAGCAGTTGTGTCCTCTTCAGTGATACCTGATTGGAAATAACTTTGATACTGTCAGATTTATCTTCTGGGTCCATGTGAGAAAAGTTTGATTTGATAAGGTTTTTTTTCATTGGGATCTTTACCATTAAGTGTAAATGCTGTCTGTTTTGGAAATGTGTGACAGGAAGTGTGTTTTGATGCCACAGTAGCAGCATTTAGGTGGAGTAAGAGATTTAAATCATGACATCAGTCCTCCCTCTAGTGGTCTCACCTGCACACTGAGCCTACAGACACACCTGAGCATACAAACACACACAGGGTGTGTAAGGGGGGAAAGAAACTACTTTCAAGTGAGAGGTTCACATTTGGTTTTCGGAAAGTTGAGTCTTTGCCTTCCAGCAGAAACTATGTGGTTTGGTTGGATGATATGCAAAAAATATTTTCACTTTTTCATAAAAGCATGACACTTGTACAGGTTGGGAGCCTGAACATTTTCAGAAATGGAGTCATCGTGGTAGACATTTTAGTTTCTGCCATAACTGAATTATGTGTTTTTGCATCATATCCCCTGAACCAAACATGATAACACAGAAAAGATGATGTCTACCCTGATGTTCCGATGGTCAAGGATTACGATGGGGAACTCTGTTACATTGCGAGAAGGAAACTAGAGACCATCTTGTGATGTCTTCATTTTGATCTTAACTACAAACCTGTAGCCAGCCGCGCTGTCATGTAATCACAGTATCTGAGAACCTCGGGCAAAGGCTCCAATGCTGTCATGTCTGCATGCATGTTGTGTAGAACGTGTTGTGAATTAACCCTGACAATACGTACCTACATCGGGGCAGGCCACAAACTGATGAGTGCACCATGTTTTTGTCTTTTGTTTTTTCTCAGGGAGCGGAGAGGAAGATAAGGGACGAAGAGAGAAAACTGTTCCGCAAGAAGTCAAAAGGTTTGAGCCGCATGGAAAATATTGCACATCTTAGCCTCAAAATCGGATATGGATCTTACGGATTCAGGCAGGCCAACAGTCCTGTTGTTAATATGAAATCATGTGGAATGCATCTTTTTGCTTGAATCCTCTTCTTTGGCCGGTGTTCAGGGAAAGACAGCGGCGTTGGCGTGATAACCGCTCCCAAGAAGTCCGACACCACCTATTTCAAGACCATGACCGACCTGGAGGCTCAGCCCGTTCTCTTTATCCCCGACGTTCACTTTGGCAACCTGCAGAGGGCCGGACAGGTAGATCACCTTCACACACATTCCTCTGTGAACAAAAGTGAAAGAACTTGTCTCGTCTTGACAGTTGGAAGTGTTTAAAGTACTTTAAACCAGCTGTACCTTGAACAGCTACAACAGTAAAGTTCTTACACCAGTATTAACTGATATCATTTAATATTTGATAAATATATCAGTCACAGCAGCCATTTTTATGCAGATTAAGTATGTTTTGCCAATGATACTTAAACACCAAGGTTAGAAGTTGAATGCAGTATTTTGAATTAAAATCGATTTTTTTTAAAAGATTGTTGTATTGGTACTTTGTTATTTGTGCATAAAGAATACTTAATACTTCATTTCCAGGTGTTCACCTTCAACACGGAGGAGATCGAGAGAGAAGGGTGAGTGTGTTTTCACTTCCATCAGCTCATACAAATACGGAGAATGCAAATTAAAGCGACATCACACGGAGAGGAAGCGCATGTCACCACAAATGCAAAAACACGGTGCATATGTGTATGACAAGTATTTGTGTGTTTTCAGAAGCGTGCTGGTGAAGAGGATGTTCAGGCCGTCAGACGAGGATCTGTGTCCGTCACCTCACAAACAGATCAAAGAGGAGACGCACAAGAGAGGTACAAAATAGCTGAAGAAAATGACCCTACTTCTCACTTGATTTAATAACTCAGTAAACAGTTCCCTGATAAGTTAATGGTCTCAATCACTCGTATCAAGTCTTCATCAATGCAGCAGTTCATTTAGTCCCATTTAGAGTCGAATAGACGAAAAAGGGTATGGGTATGCTTTCGGGCGAGGCTACCTGGTGACCGCCAAGGTGTTGCCACCGAGTGCCCTAGGGGTCCCATTCAGATCGAATCAGCGTGGAGTAGCTCCCCAGCTCCCCAGCTCCACCCTGTCATCTAAATATGGCCACTTCAGCTGTAAAAACCAAGATGGCGATGGCCATAATGCCAAACTTGTGGCTTCCACAAATCAATGGCCGACGTCACGTCGGGTTGACCAGAGTAATATCTGTTTCAACCTGATTGGAAATGGGGACACAAACTAGACTGAAGCCAATCTTTCTAATGACTTCAGAATAGATACAAATTAGAAATATGCGTCTGTAGATCAGTTTTTGCTAATTCCATTTTTCAGGAACTTACTCTCCGTTTTGGTTTGATTAATTTCCCGGGTCATTTATATGCAACCATTACTTTCCTTATCAACTAATCTGTTTATTGTTGACCACTCAAGATCCATTTAATAGCTGTCGTGGAACTTTGGACTGAAAAGCGGGAGTTTGCCATCTTAACTGATGTTGGAATATAATCGAATTCTACTTTAAAGTTGTCATGGTCCCGTTGGTGTAAAATTTGAGAATGAAAGTTAATTCGTGGCCATTGATACAGTGATTAACAAAAAAGGCTTGGTTGTAATATTCATTAAATGTAATACTGTGAACTTTTGCACACTCCCTGGTCAGCATTGTTCACATTGTTTTTTTTCCTGTTGCTGTCAATTTTCTATTTGTATGTTTTTCAGGACTTCATTTGCAAAACTTTGTTTTTTGTTTTTATCGTATTATGTCAGTTGTCGTTAACTAAGCTAAACACTGCAGCTCACACGTGAAGATTTATTGTTCCTCCTCCCTCTGCAGTGCTGTTGTACGTCAGAAAGGAGATGGACGAGGTGTTTGACGCTCTGATGCTGAAGTCTCCCACGCTCAGAGGCCTAATGGATGCCGTGAGTGATGCTTTTTCTGATCACATGACAGAAGAATAGAGTCTGAAAGCACAAGTTGTTTTCAGCACAGCACCTGTTCACAAGGTAATGTCATCTCTCATTTGTAGATATCAGAGAAGTACGGCGTGCCCGCAGAGAGGGTGGCCAAAGTGTACAAGAAAAGTAAAAAAGGGTGAGTAAGAAAGCAGATTGCAGTTGTAGGTCTATTTGGAGCCTCGTGCTTTGCGCATTTAACTCAACGTTTTAAGTGTCTCTTGTGCCAGGATCCTGGTGAACATGGACGACAACATCATCGAGCATTACTCCAACGAAGACACCTTCATCCTCAACATCGAGAGCTACGCGGACGCCTACAAGATCACGCTGACGGAGATCTGACGGCTCGCCAGCCGACCTGAAGGGCTTGCAGGTAGAGACGAGAACTGTGACCGCTGGTTGGCTGAGAAATCTACGAGGCTGCTATTGATTGGTTCATAAGCTGATTGACAGTATTGGAGACGGTCCATTGGTAGACCCGCCGAGGTCAGCGACGACACACCCGATCCCTCTCTGACACTGTTACACTATGAAGCAAGTTTGGACGTTCTGTGACGGAAGAGGACACAAAATAAAAAGTGGACATCATAGGATTTTTTTTATGAACTGGTTATATTTACTTCCTCATCATACTCATCCTCTATGATGTGAGATGAAAACGATGGAGTACACGTGCATGTCCTCCACGATTTATATTGTGTAAAATACTTGTGCTTTCATTCTGTACAGTGCCGTGTTTTTGCCAAATAACTCATCAGGAGTATGGAAGCCCTGATGTACATACTGTAGCTGTAGCTTGAATTAGTCGGTCCTCAGTAACTTAGCAGCTTCTCTTGCATGCCAGCCTTTGTTTTTGTTAGATGTGTTATTATTTATTAATGCCTTCAATGACAATGTTTTGACATTTCTTTAGCAATGTATCCATGAATTTCAAGTACTTTACATTTCAGTGACTTTTTTTTTTTAATAGTCCACCTCTTAAAGAGTACTCAAGGAGTGTTTAAATGGCTTATCTCTATTTTTCAGCCTTGACGTACTCTTCACATGTCAACAAATAGCCGGAGTGGGACCTTATTATTATGGCACTTGGTTGTTGTGTAGTTCTCTGGCTATGTTTAAAAAAATTAATAAAGATACAAACAGAAATGTGTTGTTAAAAAAGTGCTAAAAGTCATACTTGAGTAAAAGTAAAGATATGTTAAAATATTACTTAGATAAAAGTGAAAGTCACCGGTACGACTGTTACTTGAGTAAAAGTCTTCAAGTATCTGGAATTAAATGTATATCAAATATACAGTATACTACATTTTTTAGTGTTTACAGCCAGGCTAGCAGCTCTGTGTGGGTGTGGGAACAGGTTTTTTTCAAGCTAATGTACTGTACATGCTAACATGTGGCAGGGGCTTAGCTGCCTTAAAAAGGTGGAGCTGAGGCTGCACAGGTTTCTTCAGGCTAAATGCTCACATCAACATTCTCACAAGGACAATGCTGACATGATGATATTAGAGGATATGTTCACCCAAAAAAAACGAAAAGTCTGTCGGCATCAGCTCAATCCCATGCCGATGGAAAGTAGTTCTGTGGTCAACAAAACATTTTTTCCAACTGAAAATAAACATAAAATGGCTCCATATTTCTCATCCTGCTTAAGTCTCCGGAAGCTGCAAGATCCAAAATTGATGATGTGAAATGATGTGATTTACACGCATTTCAAAGCCAACATCTTAATTGTAGCTGCCAAGCTGAAAGCATTAGCGAGCACCCCGTCTGAAAAGGGTGCATGAGCTTGACAGCACGTCGAGGGTGCTTTGGGTCAACTTATCATTGAAATAGGTATAATGTTAGCATGCTAACAGTTGTCAGTGTTAGCCTTGTTTAGCAGGTATTTGGTCATAAAC
>OMLP01020231.1:5180-24753 GCA_900302685.1 Spondyliosoma cantharus
CACACACACACACACACACACACACACACACACACACACACACACACACACACACACACACACACATCCATGTAAGCACACATCCATCCGCTTTGCGTTTGCTGCTTAAAGCAACATTCTGTCACGTTTTCACCTTGAAATAACAACTTCAGAATTGTTTTTGATGGTGTAGTGTCTTGTAATAGGGTGGAATGTGTCTCTGTCTCAGCCCCCCTCTCGAACTATCATTCTGCGCTGTGTAACTTCAGTGAGAGGATAGTAACTTCGTTATGATGTAACGTCGTCAGCAAATACAGTGCATCTGACAAATAATTGTTACAGACCTGGGATTTGTATTTACGACAGTGGCGTTGCTCCCAGAAACTTGCATTTCTACATAATGTTGCTTTAATTAGTAGTGAAAAGCATCATTTTCTACACGTGAAAGTAGAACGTAGAAGAGGACAAACCGACAGGAATTCATACATTACTTTACATTTATCCTATTCCAAACACCATGCAGCAGCCCCACATTTTTACAAAGTTATGATTGGCTTCTAGTAGATGGAATTGGTATTATGTGACCACCTGGACTGCAGTGCTGCTCAGAGCATTTGTCCGGCTGTGGCCATCATTTGAAGGACTGATCGGCTTCATGTTGTCAAAACAAAAACAAGCCTGGCCCCGCGCTCCCACAATGACCCCTTTTGTGCTGCTGCTTAATTAGCAGTCTCTGAAGCTAACACGGCACAGCGTATAAAAGCGGCTGCTCTCTGATCTCTGCGACGAGATATCCACTCACCCTCACAACAACAAATACAACATTTGTTTGTCTCAAGAGCTCACTAAGGGCCCCCCGGGCACACGTCGTCTGAAAACTGAAGATGGTTAGGAGTGGAGGAAGAAACAAAGACAAGGAACACAGAGGAAGAGAAAGATAATTGCGTTGAAAGGGGACAATCAATTTGAATTCATAACATTTAACAAGGACCATCTGAAGTGTGTGTGATGACAGTGGTCCATCTTTGAGCTCTAATAATGGCAGCTATTCGAGTTTTGGTGATAAGAACGATTACCTCTGTGGTTCAGACGGTTGACTGATAAACAAGCGAGTTAACTTTTGCAAAGGAAGAGGTAGCAGACATAAGGCTTTAACAGAGAAAGAAAAGAAAGGGGAGAGATTATGAGAGAGATTATATGTATAGAGAACCGTAACGTGAAAGAACAATAAAGAAAGGTGCGATTACTTTTTATCTCCCGACAAGCAATTTCTTCCCATTATATCTGATTTGTTTTCTAATTCTGTCTTCAATCGTCACCGTGGCTCAGTATCTTTATTTCTTTCTCTCCTTCTACTTTTTTCTCTTTCAGTATTGTCATGCTTGTTCCCCTCCACTCCTAAGCTGCTTTGCTGAGCTGTAATGCCCCGCTTATGTAAGTGGGAGCGAGGATCGGGCACCCAGGATGTGGCAGGATTTGGAAGGTCTTAGGCTCTGGCATGCAGCTGATGCAGACGCTGTCGTACTGGGAGTTAAATTCCAGGGATTCGGAGCCATGAGGACAATAGATTAACATACCGAGAGTGGTTTTGTCCTTCAGTCAGCCTTATTTGCCCATATTATTGGTAGTTTTTGCATTGCAATTTGAAAATCTGCTTCTTTAAGTGAAGGTCTTTGCTGCATCTCTGACAAAACAATCAGGCTGTTTGGACTGGGATGCACCTTAGACTCTTTAGACACATTTATCAAACAGGTAACAGGAAAAGGTAGTGTCCACTAGGACAAACAGGAATTAAGCAGCAATTTTAGAGCACTAATATTTGCTCAAGGTGTTAGGCATACATGGTTGACTCCAAGGACGTACCTTTAATTATTCTTGCCGGTGTGAGCAAAGAGAGAGAGAGCAGGCTGCAGGATCAGCGGCATGTTTTAAATTCTGATTCTTTGCATACATGTATTTATTTTGTGCGATTGTGTGACGCTGTTTTCTCAGAGAATTAAAAGTTAATGGTAAACTAATTCAACATGTATATCATTACTCTGCACCACAGCCTCTCCCATCAGCTCCACTTAATTTTAATCCCCATCACAAGTAAGTGAGTCACACAAAGGCTCTTCACATTTCTCTGAAAGCGTAAGAGAGAGAAAGTGCTGCAATCTGTTTTCTTAAAATTAGTAAACAGATGCAGACTGAAGCGGCGGTATAAACGGATTCATGAGCGAGCGCACACACATGCAAACAAACACAGACGCACACAAGAGAGATTAACCTCTGTGAAGTAGTTGTATGTGAGTAGGCGCTAACAAGTGTTACTTCCTCAAAGCTCCTTAAGTTGCCTTGATATTATTGTTTCCCAGTTTGGAGTCGTTCCTTTTGAAATCCTCTGGATAAGACTGCTGCGTGATGTGCTTGCCACGCTCCACTTTCTTTGTTCACAACTCCTTTTCATTTGTCAAATTAAAGGAGGCTGTTTATTTTTCTAAAGCATGACGGCACCTGCTTGCTAAAGACTTCTTCATATAGTTGGAAAGTAAAAGGAATTCGTTATTGATAAACTTTTTTTATTGGTCAGAGAGAAAAACTGAATCATTCTGGCAATGAAGAATGTGCAATAAATACAAATTTGGAATAAATGCTCTTCTGGACGCTGGTATTTTCAAGCTGTTTCTATAGGCCTTATATACTATCAACAAACAACACACATTTTTATATATAATGAAAGCTATATTCAGACTAAATCCAGCATTGGGGCGATTAGTGGAGGGTTGTGCAGAGGTGTGGGATGACGAACTGGGAGAGTATCATCGTTTGGTCAATGAAATCTGATGGTTTCTGGCTCCTAGCTTGGGAGCAGCAACTCTTCCAGAGAGGCTTTCTCCGCCTGTAACCAGTGTGCAGAGTATTTCTCCGCCCCTGCTGGTTCAGTCTCCTGGAAGCTCAGTGTTGTTAAAGGATGCCAGGCAACACAATAGACACTCAGAGCAATTTGCGGACACTTGGCCGTTTGTGCAGCTGTGTTTGTTGGCTTATGTGACATTGAACTTGTCATGTCACCCGGCGCTTATAAGAAAACACATATTATAAGGGTTATACTAGAGGAAGTCGTTTTTATAAATTTGGTTTGAAGGGTTTGAACAGTGCTGCTGGTCAGCTGTTTATGTGGCTGGCCATGGCAGCAAGCCTTGGGTTGTGTTTCTCCAGAAGTTGATTTAATTTAAATTTTTCTGTCGCAGGGTCATTTCTTTTCAGCAACCACTGCAGTCCTTAGTACTGCAGTCTGAACCCACATTCACACTCAAAATGAATATGAGGAGTGGCGTTTTCGCTGCTACGCCTAATTTGTAACTAATAGTAGGCACATTAGCGCTTCAGACAATCATTAATACTGCAACATCTATGCTTTGTATTCTACTTTCTAATTCTACGTTTTTTTTCTTGACTTCATGTAGCTGTAACCTCCATAGGCCTATAGAATTCGAGGACATTGAACTTCCTCCAAAAGTTCAGTTAGTTAGTTCACTTTCCTACCTCTTCCACATATCAATGATGTAATAAATAAGAGTAAGAAATATATCTCTATCTGAAGTTTGCCACCATCTCTTTCATCTCTTTCCCCACTTTGAGCTTCAGGTGAGTCACCGGCACCGCATGATGCAACTGTCACCCAGGTCACCCATACTGAACCCCCGCCCCCCAGTCCACTCAAATATCTGATTCGCTTTTGTATTTGTATCAAAAATCTGGAGACTAGATCTTGCCCTGTGGGCTCGACTGTCCGGACAGCTGGATCATGAAATGGTGAAAAGCTTCTTTGAACTGGTAGGTGGTATTTGATGTGCTGTGAGGAGCATAATATATTGTGTATTTGATCTGACTTGCTGCCTGGATTGCCGGTCCATGATATTCCTTTGCATCCCCAGCCTTTGTAGTTTGTGCATGTGTCATAAACACACACACTCGCACACACTTACACACATTCAGTGGCAGGTAAATTTGGCTCTTTCATAGACCTTTGGCCTTGAATCTTTACTCTCATTAATGTAGCACTTGACATAGTCGTTTGTTCTTCTCTGGTGATATTGAAGACACACGGTTAATGCCAATATTAGCCACATGTTTAAGTTACAGTTGTGATCGTTCGGCTTTGAAGAGTTTGGGAAACGAAAGTTTTTGTGCCATTTTTGTTGCCCTTTTATTTTTAATCAGGCAGTGGGTGGAAGATGATTATTTCTTTCTTTCTCCCTGTTGTGAGTGGACTGCACATCGCCTGCTATAGTTGGTATTCAGGTTACTTAAAACAAAAAGTCAGAAAGTTCATTACAGAAGAACAAAATGCTATATCGAATCCGCCCCTGCTGTCCGTTACTTTACAATTAGTTTTTTTTTGTTGCTGCACTGTGCTCTTGTTGTATTCTGGTCCTTTCTCCACAACATCTCTCTGTCTCCAACTGATTATTGGGAAACTAGACAGGCCTTTAATCTCCTCAAAGGACCAATATTAAACTTGTCTACTTAACTCCATCCCTCGCTCTGTTTCTTGCTCACACATACACGAACACGCGCACACAATTCGTGGAGTATTCCCCACTCCCTCACAGTTGTGCCTCAACCTCTGCTCACTGATTAACGGCCTCTCTCCCTCTCCTGACACACTACGTTCTTTAGCTCTTTAGCCGATCACAACAGTGTGGAAGACCATCTATTTCCTCTCCTTTCTCCCGCACTCACTCTTTCCCCATTCTCTCTTGCTCGGTTTTCTTCCCGTTTCTCATTTTCTCCCGTTCGCTACCTTTATTTACTTACCCTTTCCTGTATCCTCCTTAGACTTGTTTACAGCCAGAGATGTACTCTGCTATTCTTTTATCTACTTCTTCTACTGCTTTTTGTTTTCCTATAATGTATTTCGAGAAAGATGTTTGCATCTTCCACACCTGGCTATTTATTATAGAGTTTCAGATAATTCTTAGAACATTGTGAGTAGTAAATAAATGTCTTTACACTGAGCTTTTCTTCTTTACACGACAGAGATGACTGCAGCAACGGTTTCAAAACCTTTCAAAACAACTCTGTTGTGGGAATTTGGTTTGTTGGTCATTTCAATGGCTCAACACAAATAATGGGATACCTTAGCAGTGTGACATGGTTATCTTCTCTGGCATTTCTATAGATTTCATCCAACAGACTGGTGCAGTTTTGGCTTTTCTATATTTTCCTCCTTGGTAGTAGTTGTGATTTCTGACTGGGTTATTTGAAACCAAAATTGTCTTGCCTGTGTAATAAAATGCCGTGGCCTTTTGTTATGGTAGGAGTCAGGTCAGAGCAGGTTTGTTTGGTGTCTCACACAACAACTTTTCAGACATCACAACTTTTAGAAGACCCAAAAACAATTGAGGAAACACAGCAGCAAATGTCCTGTGGAACCCTGAAAGCACACAGAGACTGAGGGTAGTACACAATAGAAACAGGGAACTGTGAAAACTTACGTTTTCTGAAAGGTTGTTCTGTTTTGACCATCAGGGCCACCGTAGGTTTGGGCTGAAATGGCTGAAAATACATTTAGTAAACAGAAAAGATATTTTTTCCATTTTGTGCAATCTCTTTGTGCCATAGTTGAAATTTAGATTAAGGTAGAGTTCAGAAGCGGTACAAATTCATAAAAAGTCAAAGACATGGATGGAGGTTAACAATATAATTCAATGCTCAAGTGGAAGTTTTGTCAACCAGATTGAATAGGTTGGAGCTATCCAAAGCTGTACGTAACTCTGCTGAGACAAAACAGATTAGCTACAAGGACATCCTGGTGCGTAATGGATAGGTTTACTGAAGATGATTATCTGTTTGACCTGTCACCTACCCTCATGATACTATACAGAGACACACTCCATTCAAACAGCTGGGGTCTGTTGTTACAGCTTATGTCTGTACAGACAGACTGAGACCATTTGCTATTGTTGGCCGATAAACACACTGTAAAAACCCTACCCTAACCTTACAGCAAGTCTCTTTACATTGTATTTGAATCCACCTGTCAACTCAAACATGAAAAGTAACCACAGAACCTGAACCTGTCCTGAACATCCACTTCAGATTCAAAATATAAAAACAATCTGCCTTTGTCAGTTCACAGGCTCATGAGCAAAGAATACTGGCTTTGTTCTCTCACACTTGGAGCTTTAGCAGATTAAAAGGTGTCGGTGTCTCTGAGTGAAGAATGGTAAATAATCTCACTACAGCACCGCTTTTCTGTTGTTATTGGAGCAAATCACAATTCAGGGCCTGAAGTCAACAAATCCTAATTAGAGGCGACATCGTGTTCCCTTAGCTATTATTGTGCTGTTGGATGTTTTATTTCCATTTCGTTCTCACTGTTTGTGTGTGTGTGTGTGTGCTTGTGTGTAATGAAGTGAGTAAATTGAATGACTTGAAGGAAGACGCTGACCTTCACCTGTTCACAGGTCGAACAATAACGTCCCATACCATGTTGTCGGGAGTGCGTGGCAAAGCATCCTAAAAGGTGCGCGTGTGTGTGTGTGTGTGCGCGCGCGTAGGTCAAGTTAATCACTCATTGATCATGGGGGTCTCCAGCGCGTTAGTTGAATGTCAATGGAAAATCAACACAGTGTGTCTGGTGATGAAAAGGTGGACAGCAACCACCTTAAGTGTACTTGTGAACATGGTCACTCCCATGCATCTCTATAAAGGTCTTTATTTTAATGTTGTAAAGGTGTAATTATTAAGTATCACAGGACTGTGAATGTGAATGTGTCAGCCGAGGACTTTGTTTTCTCTTTGCCGTTGTATTTAAAAGGACGTATTGGGTATCATTTTTTTATGCTCGTAATATCATGACAAGCTAACAGGAGTGATCATCCAGATTTCTATGATTCACAGATCTTTATCTTATTCTTTTACAGCATAACAATCCAATTGCACAACATCAGAAACAAGTTCATACCACATTCGCACATGGCCAAATGAAGCAGACATGACATCATATTGAGATATATTTAGTAAAACTATGGTAGAGTTTGTTACTTCATATCAACACAGTGTATTTTCAGCAGAGCTTTGCAGCCTGAACATTCTACCACCAACACCTCTCTACCAGGGGCAGGTTAAAGACTATTCAGTCAAATCCTCTTATATGTTTTCTTCTGCTTTGTGTTTGTCTTTTTTGTTTCTTTTAAAGTTCCCCTCCAGTCATGACTGTGTTTGAGCTTCACTGTGCAGAATGATGTATGTGCAGTTCTAGTTTGACACCAGGAGGCTGTTTTCACATTCATTGCTGAAAGTGTAAATTAGTTCTGTGCTCCCTAGAAAATCAGAATTTTAGGGGGCGTAAGCGTGAGTGAGCATGATTCATGAAATCACAAATAGTTTTGAAGCCAAATCCTGGTCGAATATTCAGCTTAGACAAGTCTGATGTGGAAATGTGAAGCCTGCAGTACACATACTGAGAATGGACTTTACAGTTAAGTAGGAGGCATCTTAGGATATCAGGAGAGCTTTAGTGTACAACATCAACTTGCCAAGGGACTGCAGCTGAGTATAATCCTTGTAGCTAAATCTAACACATTTACCTCGTATCGATCACATTCATTCGTTTTGTCCCTGTTAAAAGATATGAATAAAGTGCCTCCTCCAATCAATAAAGTATCAAAACAAAGTAAATCTCAGCGAAGACAGTGTTGCATTTTCTGTAAACATTTGAAGTCCCCAGTTGAAGTGCAGCTGAAGTGGATAAGATGTGAGAATCTGATGGTGCAATTTAAAAGTGTACAAACTTAGTGATAACTCGAGGACGTGGATTGAAATCACCTCGTGAGCAAGCTGGAGCTCTTCTGGTCCGTCTGCTATTTTCACATAAATATTGATCGCCTTTTCCAACTGGGGATAGAGGACCAAAATAACATGACGTGCTTCAAATCTGGAGGAGGGGGTGGTTGTTAGGTAAGGGTGTGTGTGTATGTGCACGGTATGTGTGTCCTATAGTGTTTGTGTCCTCCACATTCACTCTCACACCTCATAAGACAGGTTTAGGCTGTTCCATATGGATGGACACTCCTATATGACAGGTCTGGGTGCATCAGAATGTAAATGTACGCAGCTGTTTGTGCATGCATCAGCAACACTTGAGAGGCATGGGAAAATATGTTGTATGTGCAGGTATTTTACACAGTTGTGTGCAAATGTACAAATCTACAATCGCAACGTGTTTGTCCGCCGTTTAGAGTAGGCGTGTGTAGTGGAATATGGGAAATGCTCTTAAAATGTCTTTTATAATGTTGTAATGTGGGTGTATTTCCTTTTTCATTCCTGGTGTCAGATCTTGTGCCTCTGCTATATGAGTTTTATTTGCATGCTTATTTCATTACATGAGCGCTGTCTTTCCAAAGTATTGCGCTGCACACCCATCTGTGGGAAATGTTCGTTGCATAAAACTAATCACTATTCATTCAGTATTCAAAATCCCGAATGACTGCACTCTCATAAATGTAATTCTCGGTTTTCAAGATGGATTATAATAGCTTTCCATAATGTGCTTTATTGAAATGCTACCATTTTTACTTATAGTGGGGATGTCACTTTTAAAGTACGGTCTTCATTCTGTGCAAAGCTGTTCTGTAATTTGTGTATCTTTTCCTACGGATAATTAAAAATGTGCGCTTATTATCATATCCTGCAGTCGCTGTAGATAGCTGGAAAGGGAAATGGTTGTTCGCGTTGTTGTTTTTTTGGTTTTTTTCATCAGGATAAAACAGTCAGGATAAAATATGCTTTTAATTAACCAGTCTGACTGTTTTCATCAGGATAAAACAGTCAGACTGGTTAATTAAAAGCATATTTTATTTGCTCACTGACAGAAAACCCGCCACCGGATGCCTTTGGCCCCAAGAATGAGAAGTGGCCAAGGTGAATCGTATTATTTCCTTTAGATAAGATGAGATGCGAGTTCTGGAAAGGGTTGTCGGAAATTGAAAGGCTTAGGCTCGCTGGCTCATGCATTTTAATTAATTCTTTTGAGTACAATATTTTGTAAGCTGTCACCTGTACCATTTTGTATCCCCAGCTGATTTAAACACGCTGTCTTTGGAGAGGATTAAGATGACCAGTGATAGGAAATGTGATATGAAGGTGAAGGAGAACCCTTATTTGTAGATGATAGTATGATATCATCAGTATTATTGAAATCGCAGGTAACATTGTGAATTGTGCTGCCCAGTGAATGATCTTGTGCGTGGCTTCAGCTGGCTCTATTATCAGCCTGTAGACAGGGATGGAAGAAAAGATGAGAAAAAAAAACAGGCAGCTAGACAGGAAGAAATGGGATTTATGCTAACATGTTGGAAGGGGGGGAAAAGGATTTATTCGGTCCTTTGTGAAGACTGATGCTATTACACAAGACCCCACCTCGACAGCCTCGTTCCCTCATGTCTTTTGCCTCTGTGCCCCTATTCCCTGTACTCTCCCCTCCTTCTGTTTACCTTTGTCTCTAGCCCTGACTACTGTTAGATCCCTAGAGACACACTTTTCATTTATTCTGGGCCTACACCTTCTTTAGTTCCATCTCTCTTGCATCTTCAAGGCTCCTCTTTTTTTTTTTTTTTGCTCTGCTTTGAATCAATATTCTGCCCTGGTGAATGCCTGGCTGTCTCTATCTTTCTCCTCAGTCTGCCATACATTGTTAACCATTTAAAAACATTTAGATATACGTATTGAAAGCACTGGTCCCCCCAGCTGAGATGCTGTCAGGTCCTTCAGTGTGTACTTCATTATTATGGCTCCCACTTGTGCCATCAGTCATAATGCTGCCTTTTTCCATAGGACATCCAAGGCTACACACATAAACAACAAGCTAATAAGCTGGCTAGCTTTCGCTTTGCTAAGTAGAAGATGACTGGACAGTATATAACACAGTGCCGAGTTGGACCAATATGTTTCTGTAGTTCAGCAGTTTAAATAGTGTCCTCAAGCTTGCTGCAAACGCATTTCATACTAAATAGTACACACACATTGTGATTTTTCATCAGTTTTCCCTTTTAGATTCTTATTAACCACTTATTATAAAGGATTCAATCTGATATCAATTTGTAAAAAAATAAATAAATAAAAGTCCCTTTTTCGGTCCAAATATTTCCAAAAATGTTAACATGTGCCTTGAAATGTTCATCACATGTATCTTCATCTCTGTAAATAGTGTCATCACAGGTGATAGGAGAATAATGAGCATTAAACTATAATTAGTTTTACGGTCCATTCATAGAATAACATTGCCAATACTACTTAACAGTGCTTTAGCCTAGCACTCACTCACCTACATTTTCGTCTGGTTTAGACGTGTGGTCGTCGAGGTGGTTTAACACCAGGCGCACGCGAAACAGTCCCATCGTTAGAAGAAAATATAGCCTGACACAAACACTCATACACACAGGGTTTTTAACACACACTTTTTTGCCATTTCTCAGCACCCTTCTCCGTGCAGTATATTTCATCATGGCGAGGCAAAGGCATTGCTTACGCGCCAAGCGAGTGCTTTCTCTTGTTCGCTGACTCCTGCTGTCAATGGGAGGGATTTTTTTTTTTGCCTCTCCCCGTGACAGACTCAAGTGCTTCAATTTTCCCCTTGCTTTGAGAATGTGACTGCACAAAACCTTTGGAGTCCATAACCTCAGGACAAGGCTACCCAGAGCCTGTTCTGCAAAGACTGGGCCGGACTTTGAAGGTGGATCCTGAGATGGTCAAAATGAAACAAAAAGTTCAGGCAGTTAACTTGAAGGCTGCTGCTGCATTCACATGTGGCATACTCTGTTCACCGCACCATTTATCTAACACAGTCTTGCAAAAAGAGGTTCTACTTAAGCTCTCACTGCATTACTAATTCACTCTGCCTAAAAGTGAACCGCTCAAAATACTGCTCCTCCAAGCTCTGATCTGTCTTTTACTGGATTTATTCTTCAGATATTTTAAATCTGTTCATTGTTGTTGAATTTAATATGTTGCCTAGCCCAGGCCACTTCTATGATACTTAAATTCACAATGAAATTATTTATCTACCTATAGCACGGAAATTATTTAACCAATCAGTTTTTGCACTTATGCAAAGAATATTGTTTGCTTGTAACTTGTACTAGAAAAGGTACGGTGGAACACCACTCAAAGCCGGACCTCCTACTTGTACACTTGGAGCAAATACCCTGACAGTTGTCTGAGGGCACACAAGAATGTCAGCACCAAAAGTAGGGGTGGGATGTATTTGTAGAGTACAATTTGTGGATAAAGCTAGTGAATAAAATACTTACATAAGTGTCCAAGTATGAAGTTGCGCTTGTCACCTTGGTTGTAACGTCATCATTTTGTCAAGTTTTTGTTAGCATTTGCCGTCTTGCACCCGGATGGCTTGGAAGTTGAACATTTAAGTTTATAAATTCTGACATGCATTGTTGACTTGAACGCAGCATAAGACAACCTCAAAGTACAGAGACCAACAAAGACCAACAAAGACTGACTCATCAAATGTGTCTTGTCCCGTCATGTCTCCTGTTGAATTAAATTTGAATTGCTGTGTCAAAACTTTTGGACACATTCTCATCGCTTGTCAAGAGTGTGTATAGTTTCTGTAGGTTTTCTGTAGGTCTCTATTCATGCATCACATGGTGTACCCCAGAGAAATTGTAATATATCTAATAGAATATCTGACAGTCACTCTGTTAAGAACCAGCAAGGAGTTGATTCACCATAGTGTTATATTACTGACCAGCAGAGTAGCAGCACACACAGATAACCCTTTACCTTTCTTTGGGGCATACAGTGATGTTGCATGTGTACCTTTTTTCTCCACAGCAAAGAAGACATGTGCGACTACAGACTTTGCCTGCAAGAATGGACAGTGTGTCCCTGCGAGGTGGCGCTGTGATGGAGAGCCGGAGTGTGCAGACGGTTCAGACGAGGCTGATGCAATCTGCAGTAAGTAGCCGAACAGTCGCAATGACAGGCAGACAAACAGTCCCACACATTCAAACATACAAACAGATGGAAGGAGTTAGATCAGGACACACACACACACACACACACTCACACTTGACATGTCTCAAATGTGTTACCAGCTACAAGTGTGTTGTCTTGTGTTAGTCGGTGTCCATTCATTAATGTGTGTGTATGTGTGTGTTTGTAAAGAAGTCTACAAAAATGCATGAATTCTCTGAAAACATGCATTCACACCAGCATGATGTAACTGTTTCTGTCACTTTTACAGTTATGCAATCTGTGTTTAAACTAGTTTATCTCTCACACACACATGCACACATATTTCCTTCAGCATAAAGCACTTCCAAGGTTGCTTGGTCTCAGTGTCACGTTGTGCTGCGCTCCAGCTGCAGTGCCAACCTTCTCTTTCTTGCACATCGCCTCGGAAAATTGCTTTCACTTGCTTTTTTTTTGGTTTGACTGCACCATCAGAGGCAGGACATCCATACATGGTTTGAGCAAGGCCGTGGAGGGCAGACGAGTTGACACAATGCCTGCTTCTTTCATACTATTTCCATATAGCGCGCTTGAAAACAAGGGAATTATAAATGCTCGCCCCTGAATCCTGCTACATTTCACATAAAACAGTTTTTTAAACAGGGAAAAGATTTTCTTTAACTTTCACTTTTAGCTCTGATGTTCACTTGTTCTCAGGGCTTCAAGCAAACCGGGGTGGTGCCTGATTTCTGGCGTATGACTAATTTTGAAAGGGAAAGAAAAAGTCCACATGGGAGTTGTTTTTTACATGGTTTAAGCAATTGTCTTGAAAGGGTAGTTCCACCTACCATTGCTATGAGGCTGACTAACAAGTGCTAGCTAATCAGAGGCAGAGAAGGACAGATCTTGCCAAGTGCAGTGCGGTAGCCCTGCAACTTGGCTCAATTGGAAGCAAAGTTTATTAAACCTGGCAAAGACACAGCCTTACTTGAGAGAGGAGTTAGGAACAAATGGCGCTGGGCATGAATAGAGGGAAACGATGGTGATGGGAAGCTGCTTAGCACTTGATGCCACAAATTGAGAGAGCCAGATGCTTGCTTCTGCAGCGTGTCTGAAGAAGCTACTGTACGGCAGCATCAGTAAGAAAGTGCCTGGTCATCATGAATTAGATGGCAGTCACAACGCTTCGGTCCGTGCACTCTGTCATATGAGTACATTACTGGAAACGACAGCGACAGCCGCCCTTCAATGACCGACTGTGTTTGCGACCAAAGAATGCGTGTGCACGTGCATACCAGTAAGAACCATTAAAAAAGGTTTCAAATTGTCAACTTGTCACTTTAAAGTTACTGCAGCATTGTTTAATTGAAAATGATTACCGGTAATCATTAGTTTAATTAATCATTTTTGCATCACAATTTTTTATTTTCACTGGCAAAACTATTAAAATCATGACTCTTCAGCATTATACAACAGTACTTTATACTAATGCTGCACACATTATACCTCTATCAAAAAATGTCTTTTGCGATTTGGATGTTTGGATATTCCGTTTAATTATGCAGCCCTAACATTGACCTATATCTGTTCATATGCACCTTAGGATAAAGGCTGTACATACCTTGTGCCTTGTACATAGTCGAAAGTAGTGTTCTGATGCTGTTAGATTAACCTGGCTGTTTCACTGTCAGATTAAGTACATTTAAGGATTTATGACTTTAAGTAGGTAATAAAAGTTAAAGGCAACCTGAATGATCCATTCAAAATGCTGTTGGAAAAGGAGCTAATGAGTATGCAGTAATGCATGTGAGGATCATTAGTGATCATCAGTGTTACAAACCAGGACTAATTGTCCTGCACTGAAATAGCCTAACCCCATTTGAAAAAAAAACTTGTATTCTCAGCATAGTGTAATTATGAAAAATGGAAGAAAACCAGTAAACAGACCTTACCTGTTGCACTCAAAATTGAAAAAGTTGGCAGGCGGTGAGGTCGCTTGCTGCTGCAATTATGAAAAATGGAACACTGCCCACTGTGATTATTGGATTTATAATCAGCCGAGGAAACCCACTATTCACAGGTGGGAAACTACATGCAAATACAGGATGTGTGATGAGTGTGGGGTAAGTTAGGGAGCGCATGTGTGTGTTTGTGTGCTTGGGTATGACAATCAAAGTTAGAAAGAGAGTGAAGGTGAGGATAGGAAGTGTGTGAGGACTGACACAATTGTTTTTTTTTTGTTTTTTTCTTTTTTGGATGGGAGATTATTAACTGGCTTTTGGAAATGTGTGGTAGAGGTTAAATTGATATTCTGACACAGGAGGTTTTTTAGCTTTGCAACTATTTTAGTTTTTAAAGCTTCGGGTTCATGAAAAAAAAGGTTTAAACCAGAACAGCTAGAGGAGAGGAGAGTATTTTAGTCTTCAGTGGCTTTGAAAAAGTGATGACTGAATGACAAAGGACTTAAAATTGTATTATATGAAATGTATACTGTGCGAAGAGGTATTACTCAAATATGGGTTTTGAAAGAGAGTATGACGAAGATTGTGATGGCTGTGGGTAAAACTTGGGTGAGTTTGATAGGTAACACAAATGAGAGAGAAACTGATGATTTTGGAACATAACATAACATTTTTGGTAATGGTGACCCATATTCCAGTTGCCACAACTACCCACTGAAGGAAGGACCCACTTAGGAATCAGCAGAGTTCTATGGGGCTTTGTAAACATTGTGCGCACATTGCTCATCAGTGAAGGTGAAACTATTGAGCTTCTAAAGAAGAAGGAGTAGAATACAAATATACCATAAAATCTGCTGGCATTTTCCGGGGATTCACATAGTAATCTCACACATAGCCAGTGTTTCCTCCAAAGATAAGTTACAGAACAGAGAAGAACTTCCAGAGGTCAGTCTGTCTTTTTCAGCCTTATCACAAAACTTTCGATGTAGCTGTAACTAAAGGCTGGCTTCTATTTGCAATTTTTATTAATATGATTTTCAAAGAGGTGATCAAAGAGCCCTTTGAAGTTTCTCAAAGTAATAAGTCTGATTGGAATAGTCCAAGGACATGTGTTGGAGTGCGCGTGTGTGTGCGTGTATACATGCCTGTAAGGGCTATGAGTCTGTGCACCCGCGCAAGCGTGTGTCTAAAGTCAATGCTTGTATTTAGTATTCATCACAAGGTGAATCTGCAAGTCATTTCATCAGATTAGTGGACTTGTGGTTAAGTCTCATTATGTTTAATCAAGGTCAGACGCTGTGATAGCTTCTCTAACTTTGTCGGCTACATTGATCCTCAGAGCTCTGTGTGTGTGTGTGTGTGTGTGTGTGTGTGTGTGTGTGTGTGTGTGTGTGTGTGTGTGTGTGTGTGTGCGTGAGTGTGTAGCAGAATGTTTGAAATCATGGTATATTGTACTGTATGTGCATGTACGTTCATGAAATTGTTCATAGATCCAGTGAATTAAATTCCTAATAAGTGAAGTTACTTCATCAGTTTGATGCATAAGTCTTGTATAGTCTGTATATATCCAATTTGCCAGAGTTACTGTAAACAAATATGTGACACAGTAAAGCAAAAGCCAGCATAATATGTTGTCGGAAACCATATTACTAGCTTTAATGGGCTTTCAACATAGCTGGAGCATCAGTCTTCCAAAAGGTAGTCTCTCCTTTGTATTTCTGATGATGGTGATGAGAACACCATGTTCACATCAGACCATGATCTCCCATCGGCGCTGTACAACCCAATCTCTCCTAATGCCTCGTATGCAAGCATCTGCATTCATTATGTTGATATACAGATGGATAACAAAGAAAAGTCCCTCTGCTATTCCCTTACACCCCTGTACCACTGTCAACCATACCTTCTTGAATCACATCCTCTTCTCTGTCCTCGTGCTGTTTGTCCTCCACTTTCTGATCTGAGTTGAGTTTAAGTAACGCCTTTGATTGAATTGATTTCCCTGGGAGGGAATCGATGTGTTGATCCCCGAGACTTCTGGTTGACTGCTGATTAACTATGGACCTCCGATGAAGCCTGTGAAACCACACAAACACACACACACACGCTCCTCTGGAGTTCCGTAATTACACATTTGAAAATGAATCTGGGCCTGGAGGGGATTCTGGAGAAAATGCTCAATCAAATGAGTGGTGGTTGATGCATGAAAGAGTGTGTATGCACACAATGTTCTCCACTGATCCTATACGCAGACATCATCCCTCAGTAGGAGTTGCAACAGCATTATTAGTACCATTAAAGGTACCATAAGGTTGCTTGATAACTAAATAGGTGGCAAGCCACTGATTTAACAAGCCAACAACAAACTGCTGCCCACATATTTGAACTGGATGTGGTTTTACTTCCACACTTGAAACAGTCTCAAAAGGTTCAGTGAACTTGTCACTTAAATGAAAATACCCTTGTCCCTTTGTTTAGATATTTAGGTCCTATTAATTGGTTGTTGCAAACACCATTGTCCTCCTGCAACAACTCACATGTCTTTCAGATTTCAGAGCAGGACTTTTCCTCAAACGAGACTTGCGTTTCTCGCGTCAAAATGGAAAGTCATATTATTTGACAGAAAAGGTCTATTTCCATGGGCACTCAAAAGAACAACCTCAGCCTGTCGGTGTCAAAAACACTTTCAGTGGACGTAACTTTGACGGTCCGAGTTGCCCAAAGGATTACATTACGCCCAAACATGTAAATGCAAAGCCCTGGTTAAAAAAAAGATAAATAATTCCCCTTCTTAAGCATCCTCATTTTTCTGATTCAGCTAATTTCTAGGGTACTTGTTACTAATCGTAATTTTACCTGATAATTAAATTACAAAGAATTAGTCAGAATGAGTGAGTTTGCAAAACATGGCTCATCATTGACCGCCGGGTCATCTTTAAGTTTTAGCATAACTATTAGATTTACATAATGTGCCTTGCTGCGGGGTACTTATGTTCATAATCCATGTACCAGACATCAAAGCTTTGATTTCCTGAGGTCTAGACATTACAAAGTCAGCATCCATTTTCTCTGAGTGGCATCAGCAAGATCCTGGAGTTTGACAATCAGTGCTGATTAGAGGAGCTGTGTCGACTTTCAAGAGTTATTTAAACTCCATCTTTATGTGTGTGCACTCTTTTGGCTCTGCCGCTGCATATCTTCACTCCGGGGATTAAAGCGAGCCCTTCTCGCCACCCAAGTGTCTCTGTGTAGATAAAGGTTATTGAATTGCAACACCAGACACTCAGCCAGCATCACTCAGCCACATCTTTGACCATGATGTGACACTCTTTACAGTCTCCAGACTCAGCTCAAGGGATGCTTCAAAATTTTAGATGTAGAGAGAAAACTGTCCAGGAGTGCTTGAGGTTTTTTGTCATTTGGAAGATATTTTATATTCATAAGATAAAGGTCTTGTACCATCAAGATGAGAAATCTAATCATTGCAAGCCCACTCAGGCATATTTCATACTCGGAGGCGTGCTGATAAAAGCTGTACTGAAAGGCCTCTAAACTCCATTGTGAAACACAATGAGGAAAAAAAGACAAACACAAATGAGAACGTTGATAATTTAGGAAGTCAAGTAATCTAAAGTCACACATCACGGTAGAGAAGCATATTCAGATAAAACTGAGAAAAGAGAAGTCTCACTATTCCTTTTGGCTCTGCTGTAACGATATAAAAGCAGCGAGAATTTCTTTTTATTTCGAATGACAAAAGGACCATTATGTTGTGTGGTAAGAGGGCTGGTATTTATTTCAGTTATGTTCAAATTTGACTATTCCACATAGCAGTTGAAGACTCTGAAAAGACATTCTTTCAATCATCAGATGAGTCAAATGTCCAAATGTTTTGAGTATAGTATTGCACCTTGCAGATGTGTTTAGTACACCTGATTAGATCTTTACACCCACTCACCCAAAACCACAGGGCAATAAAAGTTGCTTGATTTCAAAGCTTGCTACTTATTTCATTCCATCTGATGAAACTCATTCATCTGAAGACACAAACTGTCAAAGCAGAGCCTTTCATCACAGCAGGACTTCTCTCCCACTTTTTGTAGCCTTGATTTATAGAGCTCATATTGAGTCACTGCTGACTTCTTCAATTACTTTTTCATACGGTGATTAAAGCACTACTGCGGAGAAATCTGTAGTGGAGATATTGAAAGTGGACAGTGAGACAGCTGGAGGACATCTGCTGCTAGCCTTGGTGATGCTTAGTCAAACAGGTATGGCATCTAATTTACTCTCCAGCCTCCTGAATGTTAATAAGAGGGAAGGAAGGCTATAATTTGTCACTCATGATTGCCGGATGTTGATGATGAGGATAATGCTGATGACAATGATTGCTCTTTGTCTGCATGCAACTCAACACTCTCAGAACTGATTGCTGTTGTATGTTGTGGCTGTTCGTCTCGTTTAAATTGTACCTGCATTTAAGTTTAGTGTGGATGCAAGGCTTGTAGTAATACAGCTGTTTTTAGCCATGGCTCTAAGGATGGCAGTGTCAGTCCACCAGTTTGGTTTATCGACTAATTATTGGATGTGTTTTCATATACCCTAGAGAATTATGCCTACTGAAGTTAGTGACCCCCCTACTCTTCATTTAGCGCCACCTGCAGGTCAAATAGTTAAAGATCCTGTATTTAAGACTTAGCATTGAGGTTGCAGATTGGAACCAACCACACACCCCTTGCCTCACCTTCCATTATGATAGCTGCAAAAAATAGATTATTAGTACGGTGATTATCCACTAATGAAAACATAATTATTATATTTCATCTCTAACAATAGATCCTGCTAAATCCTACACACTGGAATTTAAAGTTATCCAGTGAAATATCCTAACGGCTGGACTTTTTGCTTTTTGCTAATTCGTGCAAACAAATGGTTGCATGATAATACTCTAAACTGAGATGGTGCAAGGAAGATGAACTTTTTAGCTAATTCAAGTATGTTAGCACTTGTGTGCATTTTACTCAGCTAATTTGAGCATTTAGCTGTTAAATGCAATTTTGAAGAATTATTTGTTTGTGGGGCGCAGCTCTTCATGACAAGATACAGATGTAAAATCATACAGTATGTCCTGTATACATATGAATACAGTTGAATTTGGGTAAAATTTTATTAAATTCATCTAGGAGAAATCTGATGTTCAATTATCCAGCACTGGCCCAACATCTCAGTCTGAAACAGGCCCTGACACCAGCTGTTCTTTGGTGACAACTAAACTTGAAACTTGAACTTGTACAACCTTCCCCCTCATCTCTCTGTGTCCCTGCTGTCATCAGTTCCACCTGCTCCTGTGTACTGAGGTGGGTTTTTCCTTGTCTGTGCCTGCAGAGACAAAAGGCAGGTCAGCATATTATAGCGTGGAGGCAAGAGGTTGTGCTAGTTAATTATTTTGGAATATGAACGGGAAGGATCCAGTGAGTAGCATTGTTGGACGGCTTCAATTTCATGCTTGAGGCAGCGGCAGGTGTAATTTCCCAGGTGGCTCCTCCCTCTCCCTCTCTCTCTCTCTCTCTCTCTCTCTCTCTCTCTCTCTCTCTCTCTCTCTCTCTCTCACACTCACTCTCTCACACACACACACACACACACACACACACACACATGACTCCATCACAGTC
>OMLP01020234.1:4026-23209 GCA_900302685.1 Spondyliosoma cantharus
AGCGAGCGAGCAGAGAGTCGGCGCAGAAACATCTTTTTTTTTTTCTTCTTCTTTTAAGTGAAGATAAGAAGGCGAGAGAGAGTTGTTGTAGAGCCAGACAGAGAACACACACACACACACACACACACACACACACACACACACACACACCTTTAGACACACAGCGCCAGGCTAAGCAGGAAAGATATTATCCTGACATGAAATATGGGAAGGGAAAGATGTGCAGTTTGTCCTACATAGGAACATATTAGATACATGGACACTCACACAGGCAGTCATATTTCATTTCCAGTTTCCATTTCCTTTCGGGGGTGGAGACGTGACACCCACCTGCAGGGCGTCTGACACGGGTGTACAGTGAGCGCGCACACACACACACACACACACACACACACACACACACACACCGACGCAGGAGCAAGGAAACGAGAGATGAGAGACGAAGAGATCACGACGAGCAGAAAGCGAGCGTGATGTGTGTTCTTCCAGAGTGAATTACCAGAAAAAGGCGGCGAGCAGAAGCACAAAAACAAAAAAGCTGAGGTGAGAGGAAGGGAAACAGTTGCGGCCCTGTGGGCTACCCAGACAGAAAGAGGAGGAAGTGTGGCTATTTGCCTTTTTTTTTCTTCTTCTCCCACCATCTGCCTCTGCGCGTCTCTCATTTACTTAATTAGAGAGCCGTGTCTCACGGCCACTGCTCCCAAATGGCATCAGCTGTGCGTTTGTGGGTGAGTGTGTGTGTGTGTGTGTGTGTTGGTTAATGTGCGTGCGTCTGCAGGTGTGTAGATATATGTGACGTGTGTGTGTGTGTGGTAGTGCGTATGGAGGGCTAACCTAAGGGAGCAGGTAATCGTGGCCTCTTCCACCAACTATATCTGGTGTTGTGTTGAAAAACGGACTCCTAATCATTTTATTTTTAATTATCCTGATCTACTCTGATCTCAACTTGCCTTAGATTTAAAGGACTGATGGACTTTTGTGCTCCTAACACTGACTTTGTGTCATACTACAGTCTTATTCTCCTCTTTATGTTGCTGGTAACATGGGATGTTTTAATACATAAGTCAAAAAATAGGAAAAATGACACGTTTCTGTTCTCCAACGTCAGATGTTCAAATCTCTGCCTGTTGAAGCAGCAGATTAATAATGATTAATATCAAGTCAACGTTATCCTGAAGATCTGTGTGTGCTACGTTTATTACTTTGGGGAGTCAACGTTGGAAACTGGGAATGGACGTCCCCAAAATTATGTACCTTTGTTTTCTCTCTCTCTCTGTTTTGTTATACATTTAGGTTGTTGGGACTGTTGATGAAGGTTTCGATGTTGTGTGTTTTTATTAGGATGCATTGGTTTGCTTTGGGATTGTTTTACTGTGATTTTAGAGCAATTCCATAGAATTAAAACCTTAAATAAACCCAACAACAGAAGTCAGATGTTTTAAAGCCCAGATCACAAAGATGCTGATTCACGTGACCACGTGTGATTTTATTCCTGAAAACAAACTAAATAACAAAAACTCTCTTTGCTTCCACGACTGAATAAACAAGCTGATCAAGGACGACACAATTTCATACTGTTTTACTTTGTTTATATTTGGCGGACCCCGCCACCTTCCTAGCTACAAACAGTGTTCTGGGACCAGCTTATTCAGTTATAGGCAGAAAGAAAATTTGGTGTTATTAAATATCAAAATCCTGAGTTTGGATTTCCTCGCCAAAACCACACAGCGACCACTTTAATTTCGGTGCAACGGACCAATTTCAAGAATACATTTCTGCTCCCAGTGTGAGCTCCGGTTCCCCTGCAAAGCTCGGCTCTTTAAACGGGAGCTCAACCTGCCAAAAGAACAGCAAACAACAAAAGCTGTGGCTAATTCTGCGTTTTGTGCGGCGACGGCACCAGACTCCACGGTGTTACATCGCTCCCTTAGATCCTTCTGCTCAGTGTTTTCACATCACACCGCTCTGCTACCGAGTGCCAGACGCTTTTGTTTGGACCGAAAGCGAGACATCCGATGAAATTGAATTTGTGTTAATAACGAAGCGTCGATATAAATGAAAGTTAGTGCCGGCGACAACAGTTAGAGCCGCAGGTACGAGGGAACTGAAAATGCCAGGCGGTGAAGACGATGATGGTGTCAGCTGCCGGTGTCCTCGTCAGCGTCGCATTCAAAGAATTACAGCGGCAAAAGCCTTGACAAACAACTTCCACGCCATTCATCCATTTCAACCACAGCTGATAATGACTTTCTATCAAATTGCTTTTGCAGTCCCGTCAGCCAAGGTGACCCTGCAGCACCTTAAATGAAGAATTAAACGGTCAAATGTACGGAGGGGGAGACTGATAAAGACTGGCGATGAAAAGAAAACCGCATTGCAGGTTTCACGATCCCTTCTTTTTTTTTTATAAGGCAGCTGTGGTTAGGGGAAGAGCATCCATCATATCTATGATAGAGGACACTGACTGGCTGATATCTGATATTTAATAAAAGGCCAATGTCTGCGAGATAAAATGGCAAACCAATATGTCTAAGCCTACATAGTGCGACTGTTAAAGCTTTAATATAACCGTGTTCTTCCAGAGTAGTGGAGGAGAAAAAGGTTCAGGAGAATGAAATCTGATGATCGCCAATCGCGAGCGTTTATGTGATTATGCAAACGAGCATACGTGCCGCTGACCGGCCACGTTGCGCAGCTAAAACAGCTGATTGTGCGCTGATTGTTGGCCCCCGGGTTGGATTTCCGATCTTGACGCGACGATAAAAAAACGGATAGATTTGCATGGCGAGTCGCCAACCAGTCGTCGAGTGATTTCTCAAGTGCGGCGCGGAAAGCAGACATAATCAATTGTTGTCTTGAGTGTCGCTGCCACTTTGGAGATTTGTAATCATGCTTCGGCTCACATTTGGAAAGGTTGATCCGAGTGCGTTCACACAGGAAGCGATGACGGCGGGATGCAGTCCTGCGCCGGCTGTCGCTCACTCGAGTGCTGTCCTCTGATGGATATCAGCTCCTGCAATCTCTCCCTCTCACTTCCTCCTCCCTGGAAGTTTTTGACTGGCGTGAGCAGAGAGAGAGAGAGAGAGAGAAAGAGAGAGAGGGGAGGGAAAGTCAGCAGAGCTGAAAGCTGACGAGGCATTCTAAGTTTGTAACCGCGCTTGTGTTGCTGTTTCGCAGCGAAAGCGCTTCCAGGCTGAGCGCTCTTTGTTGTGTGACATCAAACATATAAGAAACCACATCGGCGCTCCTTCATTCCCCCTCGCGAACAAGTTCAACTCGGCAGCTCCTTCAACCGTGTGCGTGCCACAGGAGAGCTCGCAAACCCTCATTCGAGGCAAATGGGGGAAAAAAAAGGGAAAAAGGCGTCGGCGGCAGCTCTTGAAGGGAAACATTACGAGGGTGTTAAATTGGAACTGTTTAACATTAGAACTTGATGGAGGCCTTCCATCACCTCTGAGAGCGGCCTGGGATTGTTTCCTCAACGTCTGATTTGTATTCCCGCGACGTCCTCAGAGAGAGAACTCGCAACAGCTCGCGTCAAGAGTTTTTCTATCCGGAGCGGTTCGCTCTCGCCGTCCTGAAAGTGAATGCAGAAAGGGAGGAGAGCGCTAACGAAGCTTTTGTAAGATGGTGATGCAAGGCCCCAGTTTTATCAGTGGGAGGGCTGCGGTAATCGGCTATCTAGGGGAGCGAGGCGGTGGGGGGTCCCTAGTTATCAAGACAGCTTCGGATATTCACAGCAGACCTGCAACAACGGGGAAGAAAGTGGGAGAAATGTGTGCGAGCGTAGAAACCTGCAGTGAAACTGAGATAACCTCCCGTAACTTTTTTTTTTTTTTTGTCTCCCTTGTTTAAAAGCGATTGCCGCTCTGCGAGAAGAGACGAAGTAATTAATTATTTTTGACACGCGGTGTTTGCTCACAGCGAGCCGGGTTTTTTGTAGATGAAATCAAAGTTAATATTTCAGTAATGAAAGCGTGTAAAAACGGGTAGAAACTGTGCACTTCTTCAGAGCATCTGGCGTCGCTGCAGGCCGGCTTTCAGTTATGTGTTTTGTAAAAGGCTGATTTATTAGTCGGGAGTTTGTTTTAAGCATGTGAACGGAGCAGAAAATAACATTAAGGGACGACTGCTGAAAACTTAAAGCAGTCTTATTAGATTGCATCATAAAAAAGTGTCAAAATATATCGAACCGCCCTGAAAGAAACTATTTAATTACTGATTTATTTGCTGCTCATTCCAGATTAATTAACAATTCATTTCATCGATAGGATGTCGGCATATTGCGTTCAGACTGAACTGACATCTTGTCAATGCTGTTTTTTTCCGACCGAAAGCACCAAAAAGCCAAATCAGTTTGTTTAATAGAAAATAAAGAAAGGGGAGTTTTTGCAGCCGACAGATTTTCTGCTGATCAAGTCATCAACTAATAGTTTAATCTCCGCCTGACGTACGTCACAATCACAAGGAGAGCATTGAGACGTGTCTGTGGATGTTTTGACAGTCGGTGGCTCTATTAGAGTTTGATTTAAATGCTGTGGATGCAGGCGGACAACAGCTGCAAACTTTTCCGAGCCACCAGAGTTCCCAGACTCCCTGAAATCCTGGAACGTTTGTGTCTTTGAGGGTCGACACGGGTCATTGAAAGTGCTTGAATTTATGTATTTTGTGCAAATGTAGAACCGTTTTTTTGATGAACTTCTTTTGAGTCGGCTAGTTCTTATTATACAAATTGCAAGTGTTACAGGTCCTTGAAGGTCCAGTTTGTAAGCAAGTTGATCTAGTTAAACACAGATGCTTTGGGAATTTAGAGGTCGATCAGTCGCCATCCCAAAACGTCAAAATTGGACGAGTTTAGAAACCCAAAGCATCAATAATGGACTTCCCTTCTTCTTACATACTGTACTTTTTAAATTTGATGGAACTGGGCCTGGAAAACCCTTGAAAAGTCCTTGAATTTGATGTTGAAAAAGGTTTCAGAACCCACTTGATCAGTGTGAGGAAGAGCAAAAACATTATTTGAGATTGTCTCGTTTGCAGTTCCCGTGCCTTCATCTTAACGATGATGTTTAGGCATTCGAAGGCTGTTTGTACACATACGTGACAGACGCATAATTTACCACGCAGAGACACAAATTAAAACAAATCATCGCATTAAGGCCGAGTTTATGAAGTGAATTCAGTAACAGACTGCAGCTGCATTCGTATCAGCACAGAGTCACAAACGGCTCCGGCTCAGTTGGAGGCGACGAGAGCACAACGCCGATATAAAACTATACAGGCGCATAAAACACTTACTGCTCATTTCCCTGTGTGTGCCTGTATAATGAGCATCTGTGCTTTTTTTTTTTTTTTTTTATGTAACGTTATTACCTTTAACAGCGCACCTGTCTGTTCTGCGCCTCAGATAAAAAACGGAGATTTGCTTTTTTTGGAAGCCCTTTTAAATGCCAGCCGGCAAACTGGCTTGGGTGGGTAGTTAGCAAAAGGAGGACTGACACACACACACACACACACACTTGCACGACAGGAAAAAAAAAACATTCTGTTGGGAGAATAGTGCCGCTAATTAGTGGAATTAGCCACAGATCAAAAGGTTCAATTAAAAAGTGGTGTTGTAGCGTGGAGGCAGCGGGCCTCATTTGCATCACAACACATGTTCGGTGCGGTCGAGGCAGACTGACGGATGGACGGACAGAGGAGCGCCGCAATATGCCGTGCAGCTCGCAGGAGTCAAACAAATTGCTGAAACAAACGGCAACATACAGGAAATATACCGAACATGGGTTAACTGTGTTTCTGTTGTTTTCTTTTAAACAAATTAACAAAGCAAGAAATTGAGTTTTCTGCCACTAAACCCAATAAACTGAGGGAATTGAACTTTTCAGGCACAGAAATCATCCTGGTTAGTCCACATAATCCAAAGTGAAGTGAAAGGTTTTCATTGGAAAATACGACGCTGAGCCAAATAAAACCAAAACTATCTGCACGGCTCTGACGCAGCTGTAGGGATGAGGGAGAAATATGTAATTTCCATAAAGTTGCCCTTAAAATTTAGTTTTAAGTTTCACAAGTGAGCACAAACTCGAGCAGTATAACAAATCTAGAATATATTCATGTATGCAAACGCACTTATTGGCAGAAAATTAATATAATAACATAAGCGAGTGTGAGATGAGGGGTATTCAGTTGGTTGCAATCTGCAATCTCAGTACCAGATGCTACTACATCCTGCAAACCCTAAACTCAACAACTTTAAACCAAGTCGTCACCCTAAACTATACTCATTTACAGTACGTTACGGGGACTCGCGCTCTTGTTCCCATGAGTAACGCTGGTCCCCGCGACGTCAGTGAGACACACACACACACACACACACACACCACTAGATTGGAAATTACATTAATTTATTAGGAGATGAGAAATGGCATTAATTTGCTGAAAGACTCCCAAATGTGCACCGACACACACCAGCCAATCAGAAGCATGTCACACACACACACACACACACACACACACACACACACTCTTGAATTGTCATACAGTGTGTGTTGGCCTTTTGAGTTCCGGGCTTAATTAAGAGTATAATTAAGTATGTGCTGTTATGGCTTTGCTCAGTGGCGTGTGTGGTTGTGTGTGTGTGTGTGTGTGCGTGTGTGTGTTTGCATCGCGTGTGGACCTCCCTGGAGCTGCTACACGTGCGCTCTGCCACAGCTTGGACCAACACGGCCAATTCACAGCAACGCTAATTTACCATTTAAATAGCACATGTTTGACTCCTAATTAAATACAGCGCCGACACCAGCAGCACGCTATGATTTTATTCTCTCTCTCTCGATGTTGTTGTTGTTTATTTCCACTGAAGGAGTCGCGCGGTCTAAATGTCACGGCATGTAAAATGTGATTCCCTGCTTTGTTGGCATTCTGTTGTTCTGTTTCTTTTTCAAAGTCACCTTTGTCGCTCCTGTGCCTCCTTTATATCTGTGACATGTGAGCCTGAGTCTCTGGGTAGGTTATTTATTTATTTATTTATTTATTTTATTCGTGCTTTGTCTGTCGGTGTCGTTTGCTTAACGTCACTTTAAAGGCAATTAAAACTAGACGTGTAAAAGGTCGTGGATAAATAGTCTCTATGCAGTGATAGGCGTCTGGGGTGTACACAAAATTAACACAATTTGTAACATTTTTTATTTTTTACGTGTAGGTCCAACATTTGCTCTCCTCTCTGTCAACACCTGAGGGAAATATTGGACTCATTAGTTGCTAAATGGTCCGCTATGTTCACCATGTAGCTGCTGCTGCGTTCTGCTTTTCCTCTGGAGCTGCTGTTGTGTAAAGCACACGCGTGTGAATGCTCACTACGTAGGCGACAGAGGCGGCTCTACGTGAAACCATAAATCAGCTCGGAGGTGGGCTGAGTGAAGCCCGGCTGCTGACAGCGAGCAGCCGCAATGACATTTCAGCTCAAGCATGCATTTTATTCTGGGGGGATTGATTTGGAACTGAGGAGCTGCAGTTTTTGGCACAAGGTTGCCGAGATGATGACAATTTGTGAGGTGTATCAACTTGCTATTCCTGCCTATGATACTAAGTGGGGACTCTTGTTATTCACGGTCATTTTGAACATCAACCGGCGCTGTCTTTTTCTTTCTTTCTTCTGGCTTGAACAGTCTTGTTTTGTCAGTTTGAGTGTGCAGCCGTGCCAGTGCCCATTCTGTGAGTGTGTGTGTGTGTGTGTGTGTGTGTGTGTCTGTATTCCCATGCTGCTACTGTCTGCTACAGTGGCAGTTTGGAGCTTCATGCTGTGTTAAATGGGAGTGTCCAGGCTGCTACCAGGCCTCATTCATCAGCCTCACACAGGACCAGACCTGGCTGCTTGAAAAAAACCACCTGGGACACACACACACACACACACACATTACAGTAGCTGCAAACAGCTAATAGGAAGACCCTCAACACCACGAATGAATGCTTCAACAAACCATATTTTCAAATGTGCACACAAGCATTAACTGTCTTGATTTCAGATTGGCAAAGTTTGACACCGAGACCCCTTTTCCTGACCTCCACGTCCTCCTCAGTGTCCCCACGGCATTTATTTTTCCACCGCTCTCAACCCCTCCTTGCTATTTTGCAGCCGAGTCTTTCACGCCTGACTCCATCTGCCGCTTGGCTGCCACTGGTGTACCCGTTCACACTGCAGCTCCTGCCTGAGCCAAGCTCGCATTGGGCCAGCGTTGGTACCCGTCCAGCAAATTTCCTCCAGTAGCCACACAAAAAAAGAAGCATAAAAAACCCCCCAAAAAACAGACATTTTCTCTGATGAAGTCCAAGGTAGCATCTCCCAAGAGGCACTCCACTTCCATCTGGGTGCTAAATGGTTTTGAGAAGCACTCCATGTAAATGTTAAAAGGCTAAAAAGTGTAAGATTTATCTAGTTTTGCATTTCAAGGGCTTGTCTTTTAAAAGGTTTTGTAAAGCCGCAATTGTTTGTCTGTGATTTGGCGAAGGCTTTTATTCAAACTCCCTTCTAGTGCTGTGAGTGCATTCCGTGTTCACTAAGTATGGCTGAATATCCTTTTCTTTGTCTTCTTCTTTTTTCCCATTGCATTATTTAAATCAAGGCACCTTGAGAGAGCCGTGAATTTTGACAGATTCTTCCCTCCCACAGAAGTTACCCTTTTCTTTTTTGGAAGACTGTAAACAAGCGCACATGCTTCAGAGTTTAGTGTTGAACTACTTTGAAAGCACCAGCGGGAACACAGTGTTTTAACTATGTCAGATTCAAAATAACTCGCCATTATTTCCAGTCAGAAATGATTAGGGAAACAGAAAAAAACAGCCTTTTGAAACTTGGCCCGGGTTTGTTCAGCTGTGGGATTGTTTTTAACTGAGGCGGTTCTTCCAAACCCTGCAGTCATTTTTACCTGGAATACATAGCTTTAGTATCAAATTAGGTATTGTGGTTGTTTGCAAGTCTTCTCGACTGAATCCTACCCTCATTAGTTTACCAGTTGTGTTCGGTCTTTTTTTTTCTGCTACCTTTTTAGGATGAGGGAAAGACCGCCTGAGAATCGTGGCTCACATCAAGTCCTGGAAAGTCTTGAGAAAGAGTTTCAGAGCTGCTCTCATAGCTGCAGCAAGTCTCTCCTCACTCCCGTGAACTGAGAGGGAGATTTATACGGCTCCCCTCGACCTTGAATTTCCTGTTTCATCCTTTTTTTCTTTTACACCACCAGTGTTCTGTTCCTCTAAAGACTTACGCCTTTGTAGTCTGAAATCACTATTCCCCGTGTTGAGTCACGGTAAAGGAAAAAGCGGTTTAGAAAGACAGAAGGAAGTTCGGAAAAAGTGTGTTTTTCCCAGATGAAATTCGTCGGGACTTGATGAGCCGCTTTTATCATTCTAAGGAGTTGAAAAGCGACGGCGGCGGCGGAAGCAGTGGTGCGGACACCGCGATCAACCCGCCGCTGAATTTCCTACCTTGATGAGCAAACTCAGCGAGCTCACCGAAAGCGTTACTGGGGAGGCAGAGTGATGAAACGGCTCTGCAGCTCTGAGCCGCTCTGTTATGTCTTTCTCTTGGGTCTTTTCATGGGAGGCGACGGTCATGTCAGCGTGGTTAAAACGGTCGTATTTTTGATCCTGATCTCTTGGTTAACCCTCACTGGAGGCGCTGGTGTCATTTTTTCTTCCGCCGGACCAGTAGTGCCTCGCTTTTCTAATCAGGTTAACCCCAATCTTGTGGGCTGCCGCCTTTGGTATTGTACACGAGATCAAAGCTCGTCTTGAATGTGCAAAGCTTGTTTACGCTTACTATGTGACCTTCATGGTCCTGCAGAGGAATACGTGCCGCCCGACTCCCCTCGCTTCATTTTCACCCAGCGTACACGGTGTGAATTAGTGAGAAAATACATGTTTGCTTCTTTTCTCACCCTGGATCGTTCCCCTGTGCCAAACGTCCAGTTTCCTCTCTGTTCTTTACGTTTCCTCCCCTGTGGGAGGTCTGCCCCGCTTTGCTAATTGGCCAACCGTGCCTCCCCTGGGGCGTGGTTGCCGGAGCATGTGATTGACAGGGGTGATAATCAGTGTAATGGCAGCTAGGAGTGGCGGCGAGGCCAGCTGCCTGCCAAGATGTTGAGAAAGCCTTCAGGAGAAGGAGCAAGACGGTGGGAGGCTGCTCCTTATCAAATCCGCCACTGGTGCTTCCTGACGGTGTGTGTGTGCGCTGCGATAGGTGCACAGGGACACCAGCTCAGCCGCCGTAAGCTCAGCTTGACTGAGATTATTGTGCCAGCTCGCCCTCCTCTGAGGAAGCATCTCAGCTGCCACTTTTTTTCCCCTTAATTTCTCTCATTTCTGCTCCCCACCCTCGCTTCCTCCCTTTCCCCTCGTCTTCGCCCCCTCGCTTAACCATGCAACCGTGGAGGTGTCATTAGCACCGTGTCCTAATTAGTCCAGTGCCAGCTAATTGTGCTTCTGACGCAGTGTCTCTGGGGAGGCAGGCCTTGCTAATTTCAATAAGAGTAAACAAGCAAACCGCTCCCCACTGACGGCTATGGATTAATTAGGGACCGTCCACTGCACGTGCCGACTGAAGGGAAAGGGAACGGGAGTTTGAGGAAGGGAAGACGTTGCAGGGAGAGGCGGCGGAGCGCGAGGTGAATCAGAGTTCGCTTTTTCGGCGTTGTCACGCAGCAGGCTCAGAGACCGCCGCTCGTTTTAGGATATTACCATCACTTTCATTTTGCGCAGCCTCTCCGAAGCGCGATCCTCTCGAGCGGCAGCTCCCCGCCGGGAGACAACGCCCCGAATGTGTTGTTTTTCACAAGTTTAATTTAAAAGGTTGAAATGAAGCAAACAAGTCTGTTTTTTTTTTTCCTTGAAGAGACTGATTTGTGTACGCTCAGGGACCTTAACGCTACAGTAAACGCAGTCGCTTCTGTAAAGTTCCTGTTTTTCAACCTAACAGAGCTGCCGTGTTTTGTTTTGGGTTTTTTTCCCGTAATGTTTCTGCTCTGCTGAGCCTGCGACGGTTCCCCTCATGTTCATGCAGCTACAGATACACTCGGGAGCTCCTGCAGAACAAGTACAACTTCTTTTGTACTCCTGGTCACTGAGCAGCTTTACTTGAGCAGTTCCAGCTATGGCGCCTCGCTCAAGGGAGCTTCAGGAGCATCTTGTGTGAGAGGGGAAAGATTGGAAAATATGATAAAATAGTTACTATATGATGTCCGAAAGCACTTTTTCTTTCTTGTGATGTAATGAGCTATGACGAAAAGGTGGAAAAGCTATGCGATAACCAATGGGGATGTCTCGTTCTGCTGTCGTCCCTCGGTCAGGTCGGTCCCAGAGAACAACCCGCGCAATTTTGGTTCCTACCAAACATTCGTTCCGAGATGGAAAATGTTGATTGCTGCCGTAGCAGAACACCCGGTCCTCTACGATTAGGCCCTGTTCGCGTACAGGGATCAATTAATCTCGCCGTTGGTTTGCCTGGTGAGCTTTTAATTGTGTAATATGTTTGTAAGAAAGGAGAGAAATGATTGCATACTAAACGCTGTTTGCCGTTTGCTAAGCTAGTTGTGTTTTCATTTCGCTGCCCTGTCCATTTCGTCATGCAATCGGCAAAATCAGCGTTTATTTGGGATGATCGGTCCGCATTTATGATTGTGGAGTAATTCTGTTTTTAATGACTTTATCGAGTAACTTTCCGTGATCGACGATGTCGGTAAATGGATGGGCGGTGCTACAGCAGTAGTCGCTTGGTGGTGTTTAACGCGAGCAAGAACGAAAAGGGTGACATAAGCGACTTGGGTGGAGTGGACAGGGCGGACGAGGCGTATTTCCCTCTTTGTGCGCTTTCGGTGTGAACGCACAGTAGCGGCATCGGTCCAAGTGCTCAGCACACGGCGCTAATCTGCTGACAAAAGAAGAGTTTAGACATTTACACATGGATTTGCATAAAATTGGTTTATCAAAGGCTTCTTCAAACTCTTCTGTGTACACTGTGTGAAAGAGCGATAATATCATCACTCAAAGAAAAGGAAACTGCATTAATTGATAAAAGCAAACACAGGACTCAAGCTTCAGTCGTCTCGGTGCTCTCTCTCTCTCTCTCTCTCAGCATCAGCTATGACTCATTAACTGCTAAAAATAACAAGATACGTAACATAGTTTTGGTGCCTGAACCTAACCAAGTAGTTTTGGGATCGTTTCACCGTTTATGTCGGCCCGGTCCGAGTCTGTAAAGTCATACATGTTGTTTCTGGGACCCGGTTTGTCGTCCGTTGTTTACGCATGACGACTTCTCGCTGCTCTCCACTGCCGTTGCTTTACAGCCGGCGGGTTATGAAACTGTCTTTGAATTCATTTATTTATTATTTTCGGCTCTTCCGGTGGCAGATGAGCCGAAGCAAACAGTGAGCAGGTGCTCGCTTCGCTGCCGCCCCCGTATGAGAAACTCGCAGCAGTCAGCGGTGAATGGATGGACTGCTCTCTGCCTCTCTGTCGCTCTGGCTTCCCTTATCTTTTTTCTTTTTTTTTTGTGGCATCTGTGAAGTGCAAGTCTTCACATCTCACTCCACCGCAGACCGTATCGCACTCGCTCCCTTCTCACCTAATTAATCACGCTATTGAACTTAACGCCACTCAACAAAAAGGCGGCTGGCAGAGTGAGTGACGTGATTTGCCTTCCCCCTTTTTTTTTTTCTTCCCCCCTTCCAGGCGCGATTGCAACTTCCAGGCAGGTTCGTTTGTCACGGTCCACATATTTCGCCGCGCCCATTGTTTAATCGGGTTCACGGAGGGTCCTTTCTTTATCACCGCCAGCCTGTCTGCGTGCCGTTAGGTCAGGCATTAACAGTCGAGCTCGACACCCACCAGTGACGGAGCAGGCTTGTAAATCTGAGTCTGCTGAAGGGTGTATCTCCTCCCTCCAGAGATGAATGGACTAATGGACTTTCATTACGGGTTTCATTGTCGACACTTAACCACATCCGCGCACACGCTATTAAAATGTAAATATAGGCACTCTGCTGGAAAATACAAATGCAGATAAAGTGTGAAAATGGCAAGAAAACACACACACACACACACACACACACACATCCAGGTACATGCCCCCACACACATCCCCTCACACTCTTTAATGACAGCAGTTAGAGTCGCCTCAGGGGGAGCCGAGGTGTCGCCGCCGCCACCGCCGCCGCCGTGATGGACGGTTATTTTTTCAAGAAGACGTTAACGTCAACACCCTCGACAGCGTTTGTGTGTGTGTGTGTGTGTTTTGAGTTCTGTCGTCTAAACACATTCGGATACCACTCGTGTGTTTGTCAGATGGAGAGAGTGAGGAAGAGAACAGGAGGAGGGAGGAGGGCGAGATGGGGCATCGGAAGGATTTATGGGTGTAATAATGGGATCTCAGTGGCTGGGCCATTGACACTGAGACATTTCCTCTCATCCTCCTCCCATTATTAGACGGATGGACCAGGAGGGAGTAAGCACAGCAACATATGGGCGGGAGAGAACGAGTGCAAATCACATACAGTGTTTTTTCTTCCAGGCAGTCGTACAGGCTATATTAGCCTAAATGATTTCTGGGATCTGTTTCGTGTGATCTTTAAATTTTGTTTCATGTATAAATGACATTTATTATCTGGTGTTTTATAGTTTATAGGCTTGTTTGTCTGGATTTGCAAGCCACTTGGGACGAGTGAAGTGTCTACAGTCAAGTTAGCGCCCCTGTGAGGCTGTATTTAGTAGCTATATAGCATTTATTGTAAAAGTTATTAAATCATATTACATTTCATCACATTACAGTATTTATTATAGCGTTTGATCAGGGTTTTCATAAGGGTTTTTTGATTCGGCCTGCCAGGTGTTTCCAGTGAACAAAACAAAAAATTAAAAGAAAATGCTATTATTGTTATGTTGTCTTAATTGTAAAAATGAGGTAAAAAATTAAGAGGTTTTCAATTCAAAATCATAAACACAGCAGAGATAAAGATTTAGAAAATGCACCATTCAGTTTTTGTTTTAAACTGGCCTTTCAGGGCTTCCATATGCACCATTTTCCCATCTTTAATATGTGTTAAAGTTTCGGTAGCCCTGAACAAGGTAGTTAACCCAAAGATGGCACCAATTCAGTTCAACGTGATCGCTTGCCTGCCAACAAAAATGTGTACTTCCTGGTTATGTGCACGGGAATCCATCCAATGGTTGTTGAGATATGTCGCTCGAAATCACAACCTCATGGTGGCGCTAGACGAAAAGTAAGATGATCATCAATACGACAACGTTAGTATAACTTCCCCCACATTTATAGTCTTTTTTTCCCCTAAGTTGCTGAACAATGAGATCACAATGAAAAACGTGATTAGTCAGCTGCAATCAATCCTAATAATGATGTTCCAGGAACAACACCAACACGGCGATATCGCATCCCGACTGGTATTAACCACCTAAGGAGAGTCGCTCCACATGTTGCCACTCGTGGTGTCTGCAGCTGTTCTACTCGTGATGTAAATTAACTTTATGTTCTGTCTTTGTACCTCCACGCTGTATCACAACCCACTGACTCCAACAGCACATAGTTGTGGCTTTTTCTAATCGCCGGGGCCATTATGCAGCCACTTCCTGATTATCTGCGCTGTTGTAAACATTGGCCGCAGTGACTGTTTACAGTAATGTGATTTGTTTTTATTATCTGTCCTTAAGGTCGACATTGCATTAAGCGAAATTGCACAGGAGCCTCTTCTCCTTGTTCAGCGGAGTGGAAATGAATTAAAGCTGTAAAATCTGGCCTGTCACGGTTCAGTCCAAACAGTTAATGAAGGATCCCGTGGTCTTGCTCTATTAGGGAGATATTTTTGCTCAATTCAGTGGATGTTTACGTACTTATGTCTGCTGCTTTCATGCGGTATGCTGGAGTACTCGTCCTTTCAAGAGACTTGGAAGTTGTTTTTCCTGCTGCATTCTTGATCTTTTATGCCGTTTCATCGGCCATGTTTGCCAAGCGGGGGGAAATGTGTGTGTAGCTTCGAATAAGCTGGTTGAACGCAGGTCAATCCATCCATCCATCCGTGATCTGTCCATCTTCACCGACCGTATCGTTCCAGTTGCCACATCTTCTCCCTCCCAGTGTGGCAGATTGCCACAGACGCTGCTCACTGGCCGTCACTGAGCGACAAACACCTGCCGTTTCATAATTAACACCTGCTGTGTGATAACAGACACCTGCTTTCGCCTGCATTGATTATTTCATGGTGACAGAATTCGATGTAATGAATGACTAAACGTTTTGTTTTTTTTCTCAATTTACAGCAAAGCGGCGTCTCTACCGCAGCGACGCGGCTCCTCATTAGCATGAGAACAATTAATAGGGAACTGTTACGAAGACGTCACATGGGAAGAATCACAATGTTAAATGTGATTGGCTATTTGTGAAAAAACAAGGGACGGATACAAAAACATGGCGCATAAGATAATTGATGATAAAATGGGAATTTCTCGATTTGCGTAAATTTAATTTAATTTAATGCAAACTGGATATTTTCAGCTTTCAAATCATGGCACATAAAAATCACGTGAAATTTGCTTCAATATTTTCACACGTGAACTAAAACTTGAAACTTAAAGAATTGTAACGTGGTTGTGAAAATGCAAATTTAAATTGCGTTACAATTATTTCATTGTCACACGTGAATTGCACAGACTTGCGTCTTCCCACATCTTGAACCTGCTTTTAAACATGAATGCAGTTTTGACAAAAGCCAGAACATCACCGCACACACACACACACACACACACACACACACACACACACACACACCTTCCAGCTCTGCATTGATTGAGTCGGAATAAATGGATGCCATTCGGGTCACAAAGACCTTTCTGTGGACACGAGTGATAGCCTTGAGAAAAGGCTTTTGTGACTGGTACTTTTGACTAGATGGAAACATGTGCTCATTTTTCTTGTGTCATTATGTCTCTGACTTTGACAAATGATCACAGAATAGCAGATGTAGGTTTTCCTGAGAGATGTAAGATCTTTAGTCCGTGATTGTAAAATGATCTGATTGTACAGTTTTCCACAACACACCGCGGCAGATGCCTGACACATTGTTTGACTAGGCTGGACGAGAAAACCTGGCGAGCATATGATCTGCCAAGCTGTGGTGGCATTTAAAAGAAATGTCAGCATCTATCATACCCTGCAGGTTTTGTGTGCTGTAACTCTTCTAAGTGTCTGTTTTCAGTTCCGACGCTGAAAAGATTTCATCTGAACTGCCGCGGACCGGCCACGGAGAAGCGGAGTCAACGTTGCATATTCAGCGCATCAATAGAGCGTCACCGTTTGCCACCAGCCATTCAAAAGAATGACAAAAGCGAGCGGGTTTTTTAGGTTCCGCTAAGTTAACTTGAACTCAAGAAAAGGGCCGCTGAAAGTAAATTAATTCATCCACTCCGCCTCTGCTCATCTTTGCCCTCGTGGGCTCGGTCGAGCGGTGCCAGATTTGGCGTTTCTGCGGAGGAAGAGAGAGACTCAAAGCGAAGCTGCTTTTAGAGAGAGACCGAGAGTGTAGTGATGCTGAAGGCCAGACAGCTCAGAATCTAACAAGAGGAAATAATATGCATACCATAGAGGATCACAAGCTAAGGATTCTGAATGAAGCTGTGAGTGTGCTTGCGTCAACGGAGACAAAACGCTCTTGAAATGCTGGCGCTCCACTGTTATGCAGAGTGTTTTGACCTCTCCACTCAATATCATTGCTTCCTCTCTCAACTTCTCATCAAACCCAACCAAAAAAAAAAAGAAGAAGTGAGTGTTGGCAGGAGCGGCGCGGAGTTGCCCTCGTGCTCACCCACTGTTGTATCTCAAACAAGAGAGCAATTGAAATATATGCTAATCCTCGGCTCCGTCTTTGCAGCCGTCCCACAGCGCCGAGCAGCCGAATATTTCCAGAGCGATTCGGACATTTTTGAGGGATTATGAGAGGGGGGTTAGGAGGTGGTCGGGGAACCCCGGGCAGCTCTACACACACACTCCACCATCAGCTGACAGTGAGCACACTACAGGGCATGTGTTTAACCTTGATTGATGCACTGTCGGTAATGCAGAAGACAGTGGGAATCCAGATTAGAGGAAATGACCCATGGGAGCGGAATGAGAGATGGGCCGGGGAGATGCAGAGAGCAAGAGAAAGTGAGGCAGGCGAGAAAAGATGGTCTCTGTGAACGTCTGATAACCCGTTTTCTCACTGCGACACATTTCACTTTGAAGCCAAGTCGATGGCTGCGCCGGCCCAGAAAAGGAGAAAAAGATATGCACGAGTTCCTTCTCGCCCCCCCGCTGTTTCCGTTTTTAATCTGTGTCTCTTGTTTTGTAAAGAAGGCTTAATTTCAGTCGGACACTGCGGCGGCGACCCCCAAAGCCCCCTTTTCAAAGTCCGCCCGGCGACTTTAGCGGAACAATTTTCACGCTGCGTATGAAATCAAAGTGACGCGGGCAAGTTGTGCAGCCGCCATGGCAGGAAGTTATCTTAATCAAAGCTGTTGTGTTGGTTTGATGACTTATTTTAGGCCCAGGTATTAATTCTGCTACAAAACACACTCAAACAACAGAGGAAACCACCGAGGCTTCTGATCGTCTTTATCTAGAAAGCTGCCAGGATGTTGGTGGAACTTGTGAATTACATGTAAATGCGGCAGGAACATATTTACTGCACGGTAGAAGCGTTTGGTTTAAAAAAAAAACAGTTGTTGATCTTCGTTTGACTGACTCGATATTGATTTCACACACGCAGCATGAGGACAGGGACGTCGTGGTGCATTCAAATGCGCCTTGTAAACTCTAAAATCTCTACTTTAATGGCAGCAAAGGTTGTGTATAATGGGAAAGTTTCTGTTTTTTCCCCCTATTTTAGGCAACAGGTGATTATTACATGCATACATTCTGGGATATACTATATTTTAACCATTTATTTCCATTCCTAATGTAAATACTTAAATTTTTTGATAGCGTGCCAGGTCAAAAGGTCCGTTGTACAAAGTATTCAGCGATAGTTCTTTCAAAACTTCTCTCATATCCAAAGGAAAAAAAAAATGGTGTCATGACTAAAATATCTCTAACCGCATCAATATTGAATCTGATTAAATCAGGACCTTGTGAACCGGAATTGAGTTGACTCTGGAAATCAGCTGCACTACGCTCTCTGCAATCCTAGTAATTTGGAACCTGGAAGTTTCAGCATGTTTTTGGTCCGAATATGCGCTGCGGCACTCATTAGCTCTCCCAGGGAGCGGCTGTAGCTACGTACTTCAACCGGCCTTGAAATGTTGTAATATGGTAAAAGATGATTGAATCAGTATTTCAGCTATGTCGAGTTCAGTTCAGGTTTTTGAGTGCACACATCTCTAGCTGTCAACAGGTGGGGTGAGACGTGGCTTAGCTAACAAACTTCAAACTTCTGTACGGCCCACGTGTTTTGTCATGTGTTCGTTCTGATAAAATCTACTTTTATGTGACGGATAACGCAAGTGATATGGGACCATATGTGCAGTCTGGTGGGCGCAGATCCCAGTTTTCCCAGGAAACGAGTGATGTATATTCGTGTGAACAAAGGCCATTATGGGACAAAAGCGTCGACCCCCCTCTCCCTCTTTTTATTCGCTGCTTGACTTCCAGATGAAATACAGATCACTTCCAGGAAGGGCAGAAGCAGCGGGTGGTCGTGGTGTCGCTGGAGGAAACAAATCTCCAGAATGTGGCGAGCTGTGTCGCCCATCGACAGCGAGGGGCCTTTGGTTCTTTAATGGATGTCCGCCTCATCTATAGACGAGCTTGTCAGTGTCAGGGGCCTCTGGAATAGAGCTGAAAGCCAGAGGGGGGGAGGGGGAACAGCAGGAAAAAAGTTTTGAGAGGGAGAAAAGTATTTAAGAGATAGGCGAAATTTAAATGCAAGTGGAAATTGCACTTGTGTTGGCGTGACGCTCGTGTATTTGTCTGTGGGAACAAATAGAGAAAAAGTACCCTGGCAACCCCATCTATTGTGGATGTAAGCACGGCCCTGACGGAGGGTAATGGCCCTTATTCTAATCCTCTAAAACATGAGGGGTACGAGAGGTTCAAATGCACGGAGACGAGCAGGGGGGAAGAGGCAAAAAAGAGGCAGGGGGAGGT
>OMLP01020234.1:41045-53699 GCA_900302685.1 Spondyliosoma cantharus
CAAAGCCTTCCCACTTGTGCCGGCCTTTCTGCCCTTTTTTTTTTTTTTTTTTTATGGAATAATAATCAAGAGTAGCAGCTTGTTATAAAAAAAAAAAACCTGGGTTGAGGAAAATGGAAGGGAGCAAAGGCCTTTCTTCCAACCGCCAAATGCAGCCCTGCCCTGAGTTTTTCTCGGGTAATACCTCGCGTACAACCGCGCTTGAATTTCATAGATCGTCCCGCAGGTTAATTGGACTGTTGGCTGCTTCCAAAATTAAAAGATAACCTTCCGCACCGGCTCCAAAACATGCATGAATGTTGCGAATAAACCGAGCTGGAATGGAGGAGGCGCTGTCGGGGCACCCGGTGGACTATCTCTGCTATGCGAGGAGCGTCAGTGTCAGGGTCAAGGTATTTTTAACCGGGCATGCATGCACACAAACCGCACCGCCATGTGCCACCTGCTGGACCCCGTCAGCTGTTGGAATAACTGATGTGGCGAGGGGAGGGGGAGGGGGGGGACACCGAGGTATGTTTCATGCGTCCTTTATGTGATTGCGCCTCCTCCACGGTATTAAAAACCCGTCCTGGAGTTGCACACACAAGCTCAGAAACGAAATGGAAAAAAAAAAAAATAATACCTGCAGCTTACAGAGAAGGAGCCGAGGCTGCTTGTTTATTTTGCCCCGAGAGAGCCAGAGGTGGTGGTAGATCAATACTTGGCAGGTATCGATGCTGCTGTAGTGGTTATTTGTTCTTGAACCCTTTGGCTGTAGACATTCCTCCAATAGGTGAAGGCATGGTGGGGGCCTCTCAATATTCGCTCCCCATCCTGGTCACAGCTGCCCTCATAAACCAAGGTTCATATTGCAGCAGCTGGGCCCACCTCGGTACAAGGCTAATTGTAACGCGATTTCACCCCGTTGCTCCGGAGCCAATTTATGAAGCCGCAGGACGGCCTTGTAATCAATTTCCAAATTTTTGAGTGAGCTTTTTTGAAATGTTGATTTTGAGCCGCACTGACTCGGCGAGATGTTGTTTTCTTCTTTCTCCTCGGCTCAACTTTAAAGCTCGGCACATTTCAAGGATTTGTTGAGTTTATGAGATATCGCCGCGCTATTTTTTTCTTTCTCTTTTACCCTCGCACCTCAGTAGATAGAAAAGATGCGATCCTTGTTCTGCTCTTGTCCTTGCGGCTTTTATGACAATTGTGCCGCCAGAGCACCCAAGGACTGAGAGAAAACAAGCCTTGTAGTGACGACGCAAGCGAGGGCGCGCTAAAAACACACACCAAGGTTACAGACACTTAGGGCACAAAACACAAACTACAGTGTGTGTGTGTGTGTGTGTGTGTGTGGCTCATTCCCTCCCAATGGACTGAAGCAAATCTGATCATTGTAAAAGGGGCAAGGCAGGCTGGCACTCGAAAGTTTCTTTCGGTTGCGCGGCAACCAAACAGATTGTACAGTCAACACGGGTAAGGAGGGATTTGTGCGTTTGTGTGCGCCAGTCCGCTTTTAACTTTCCAGCGAACACTCATGCACTGGACATGACAGGCCATTTTGAAATCCACTCCATGCTCTAATTTTGGATGAGGTGTGGAGTTGACCACCGGTCTGCTGATAAACAGTATGTGGCTGATATGGAGCTCTCGTCGACGGGATAGTCCAACCTGAACTTCAGTCAAACATTCAGTCTGTGGTGAAATTAAAGGCTTGGCGTGAGGTAGAATCAGTCACGTACTGGAGAAAAAAAGCATAAAACATGTATATTTATTTTGCAAACTGCAGCTACAGCGTGAATAACTTGTCTGCTGCCCATCCAGGTGCTCATTACGCTGCAAACTGTCTTAGGTTTGACAAAATGTGGCCACTTTTGGAAAGATGTGGCAATAGCAGTCTGATAAATACTCAAGTTGTAAGTCCAACATTCAAAGTCTTATTTAAAGAAGTATTTCACTCTGATGCAACAACAGTATCCAATTAGTAACACTTGACAATTAATCGCCTAATAATTGGTATCGGACATGAAAAAGCCAGAGAGACGACCCCTTGTTTAATTTAGTGCTGCAAACTTCTCATTGTAGTAAAACAACCAACACATCTTCATACCTAAACATCTGATTAGTCATTTGTCAGCGTGACAGAAACACACGTATCACAACTTTGTCTTACGGTCGCAGTTCAGGAAAACATTGTGGCTTTCTTAACTCATTTTGTTGTGAAACTTCACGACATTAGTAAGTTAAAAGAACCGACTGTTGTCTTCTGGTATACAACTTTTACTTGTAATACCTGCTTCCCCCACTGGAGGTCGCCACCTGACAAGAAATGTAAATCCGCGTCGTAATAAGCTGCTTTCATTTCTACTTCTGTTCATCTGATGAGGACAGGCTCGGTAAAAGACACGTGAAAGCAACGTGAAACGTTATCACCGGCCTCCATGCTGCTTTTCTACTGTTCCCCGTTTCCTGACGTGTTCGTGACTTCACGCAAGTTTAAAAAAAATCTGTTCATTATCGCTAATCGTGGTTTAAAAGTGGTGTAAAGTACTAAAGATGCTTTGTTTTGTTTTTTTTCATGATATTCCCATTAAGGATAATAAACCAGCGCAACATGAAGCACCAGCTATAATCAGCTTAGAGCCCAAAATAATGTTATCGCCGCTCAAAAGCCTGTATTAGTCAAACCTTGATAGCGAGCGCACACATGCTTTGATGCTGCGCCAGCCACCCCTGGCATGGCAACCGCGGACGAACCTCGCATATGAAAAAAGAGCCTCTCTTCTAGTCAGCGCCACCCTAGACTGATGTGATGTGACAAGGACAAACATAATGCGGCTGTTTCATTGTCTCTGATCGCCTATTGTTTCGGTCTATTACGAATATCAAGTCTGGCAGGGATCGGATTGTGTTCCCGGCACCTGCGTCCCATCAAAAAAAACAAACACAGGGGCTGGTTTGATTTGCTGGATGATTTCCAATACAGCTGCTGTTCTGGAGGCTTGTGGGAGGGATGGTGATGAAAGGGTTGACAGCTCGAGCCATCGCTTTTGCGGCTCCGGTCTTTCATATTTCTTTCAGGGGGGACAAATGAATCTGAAAAAGCAGCTTCGGTCCATAAAATACACGGATGAAACAACCCTCCATGGACCAGGATTATTTGTAAGAGGGCATTTTTGGCCCATTGATTGTTCATGTTATGTTTATCCTTTTATACACTCCATTTCAACCTCTCATAAGACTTATCTCGAGTTATTTTCAACCGCTGGAAACCAGCGACGGCTCTCATCAAGAAAGACGGTGCCGTTTTTGTTATCTTTTCCCATCGAGTCCATCTTCCATCCCTCAATGAAATTTCCTTTTTATGATATTGTTTGTTGATGGAGCAGTTTGTGTGGGGTTGGTATTTTTTTGCTGCCACTGGGTTTATGAAGCCAACAATCTCTCCTGCTTCAGGCTGTGTACTTGGCTGTTTTTTTTTTTTTTCTATCCACAGCCCCTCCATTTTACTCATCCAAGAGCGCTCTTATAAGATCTCCAGCAATGGACTCCCAGTCATCACAGAGATCAAATCCTAGTCGTCTTCTGCTCGTGAACGTGAGCTAGGTGAAGTACAAAGCATCCCCTTTATTTTGCTATTTCATAATCATTTAATGAACTTATTGGGACATTTGTTCGCCTTCAGCTTTGAGTTGTATAATCGAATTGACTGGGCAGGTTTTCAGTAGCATTATTTCCAAAGCCAAGGGATGTCAGCAGCTGCTGTATTATTTAGTGTAACAGGTTACAGAAAAATGCCCATTTAGGACTGGACGGTCCGCCCTGTGGGAGCCACTGTGCTACTAAATTAGAGTTTAGAGTATCAGCAGCAGCGCTGTGCCGCTTTCTGTGTCTAGCTTCAGTCAATCTTGCACTGGATGGCGTAACATCTGCCAAACTCATCAATTATTCCTCCTCATCAGAGGCTGTTCGCTTGTAAAAGTGAAGCATGCCGTTTGAAAAAGAGCCCTGTGTTGGACGGTCACACCGAGAGTTATATCAGAACAAATTCATTTGGATTTTTTGTTGTATATTTTGTTGAGTTGTGCACTCGCACTGTACCGGATCCGGTGACGTTCGAATCCAAAGAAATCCTTAAATTTACAGAAGGTAACGGTGCGTTTCGCTCGGTCTCCTGCCGCTATAACTTCCTGGATAGAGTCAGCGAGCGAGGAAAGGAAGTCGGCGAATGACGCTAAACATAACGCGAACAAATAAAATCTCACACAAGCTCGCTCCGCTTGATGAAATCATCGTTATTTCAGATCCACAGTCATCAGCCAACAAGAGAGAAACGCGCTTTTTGTGTACCACTGTGTGAAATCAAACAGCCACTGCTGCAGAATTGACGACGGAGTTTGGAGTAAACTTGCCTCGGATATCGTTGTAAATTGCGTAGTTGCTGTGTGGGAATAGAAGACAGAGGGGAGCACAGGGGTCAGTCAGTTTCTGATGCAACACAAGCACTTAATCAGACATACTGAGCGCATCTATATTCATAAAACAACCTTGACCTCAGTGTTTAATATAGCACAATAAACTGCAACCATTATCACCTTTTGTTATAATATCATTCAGGAGGGGCCTTCCTAATTTAAATCACAAGCTTCAGTCCATGAATCTCATTGTGGAGTCCTGATTCGCAGGCAGCACAGTCCAGCACCAACTCACCAAACAACTTGAAAGATTTATAGCTCTGCGCTCGCCTCTGCGTGTATATCCAACGATGTCGGCACAGCGCAGACTCTGAGGCTGTTATCAGCATGAACATCCCATAGATGTATTTTCCTCCCTGCTTGCTATTGTTGCTATTGTGCTGTTGCTCGTCATTGAAAGCGGCATTCAGGCCCATTCCAGCAGCGTTCTTTACTGTGTATTAATTTTCCTTGAAAGCATGTCACGGTCAATATGTTTTTTTTCCTTGGTAGCCTTATTTATAATCCAGCCTGCTATTGGAGTTGGGGACAACAGACTATTGCTCTGTACAGTAATTCAATGATTTTCCAGCTCACAGTGGACGTTGCAGCGAGGCTCCACAGCTCTGTTTCCCCCCCAAGAGGGACTGGAACGAACATCAGTCACGTCTACCGTCCATCGCTGTTATCTTTGTCGTTGTGAGATTGTGTCTTTGTGAACGCATTTCTGTCGTGTTTCTTTTGATCAAACGCGAATCAGGGATCGATCGACAGGGGTCACGCTTCCGCAGAGTACTTACCTGTTATTAGACGGGGCTCAGCCGCGACGCAGGTGGAGATAATCCTTAATCCTCTCTGGCACGTTTTTTGCATCTGATCAAGATGCAACGAACAAAAGAGATATGGGAACACGGGTTTTTTGTTTTTTTGAGGCACGTAGGTGTTCACGCTCTGCACATTTGTCTCTGAGAAGTCATCGGGGCATGCTGCTATTTGTGTTATTTGTTTTTCAGCTCTTTTTCGTGTGTGTGTGTGCGTTCGCGCCTGGTGAGAGCGGAGGTTGGGTCACGCCAGGAGGACAGGCGCCGGCTCATTTTTTATCCCTCTCCTGCGAGCCTCAGTCAGGGGAGGCTTTGTCACCAGCTATCTGCCTGCCAGCACTGTGTATTGTTATTCCAAAGCACAGGCCAGTTAACATTTCTCTTGTCACTGCTACATTTCTCCCCGCAACACACCGGGAAAAAGAAAAGGAAAAAAAAAAAACCTGAACAGGGACGGAGACGCTCCCTCGCCCTTACCTCGCTTTCTCCCAAAGAAGCTCGGATTCACGATGACGGAAAGAAATGCCACCTTTTTATCTTGTTCTCCATGTTATCTTTTCATACTCTGGGCAGTTTCAATGGATTCTTTCAGACCAAAATATACATTTTTATTTTTATATTTATTTAAATAGTTAATTACAAAGCTTCATTTGCATAGTTAAACACAAAATATCACAACTACCGTCCAAACGCACAGGTTGACTACGAAATCAGCTTATTAAGATCCATTTTTAAGTTGTGTTAGATGGCGCCCTCTAGTGGCCATATTGATTATTACGGCAGCAAAGGAGGAAGTCAAGTGAAGTAGTATAGCGAGTGACAATCCGCATAGGGAGGAGGTTTGTGTGGAAGGTCAGGTCTAACAAGTACAGGATGTTGACTGTTGACGTGACGGCATTTATGTAACGTAACTGTTAGTTAATAAATTCTGGAAAAATTGTTATTTAACCCAAAACAAAATGTTTTCCTAAACCTAACCAAACTGGTGATATACGTCACAGTCAATCAACCTATGCAGTTGTTTAGATATTAGGATGTGTTTCTTAATGTAAGTAATCCACTGGGGAAGTTTGTTCGACTTTTACACCATTTTTTTGTCCAAAAAAGTACCGATTTTGACAATCCATATCTTAAAAAATGTAGCTTTTCTCATTCTCTGTACCAGAAATCGACAAAATCTGTCCTTATTTTAGAACATTTTATTCTGGCTTTATCTTATGTTCAGATTTCTGTTATCGTTGGTCATTTTTGTTACTCGAGAATGCCTCTTTGGGATTTAAACATCACATTTCAGACGACTGTGCTCACCTCTTGCGTCGTCCCTTCCCTTGTGTCGACGTTAAACGCAGACGCTCCCTCGGATGCATCTTGAGATCAAGTGTTTTCATGTTCGGCTAAATCTGATGGCAACAACAGAGCAGCAGATTTAGCATCGTGACAGGCAGGTGTTTTTAGTCAGTAATGTTTTTACCAGGCCAACGCTCGGTGTGTACTGCTCAGCCTCCCACCCGCTGCGAATCTCCCGTCAGCTGCTTGGAATACAAAACCAACTCATATCAGCCCGGCTCAGCCAAGACGCATGACAGATACCTGGATCTGTCAGCCGACGTGGTATTTACAAATGTAATTTGCGGCGATGATGAATGCCACTGATGAGTAGGATTTGCACTGAGTGATTAGGCCATTACCTCGTGGCAATTAGCTTTAACACTTGGACACAGCGGAGGCTGTAGATGCACGTGTCCCCTCGGAAGTTTTTGAGTCGATGACAGGGCTTTCTGTGCCCATATCCCCGAGATTTATTTACCCTGCGAGAGGCTGGCAGGCTCAATCGCCGCGCAGTAAAGTCTTTTATGCGGTACGCCGTTCAATTGGGAGCAGCTCGTAACTCAGGCAGTCTATCAAATCAATGGGTAGCGTGTTGAGCGCTGATTTAGGACGGTAATTAGAGATGTTAATTGTTTTCATTACTCAGGGCCGGGGGAGGGAAGCGCCGAAGAGAAGGGGGGGAATGGGCACTTCTGGGTCTGATCGGGGGGGTTTCATCAATCCGAGGGACGGAGGACGGAGGACGACCTCCCCATCGGATACAGATTGTATCTCCATTTGTACCATGTGACCTCCACTGATAGAGAAGCTGCTGAGTCTCTGACCTGTGAGCGACCTTTGTGTATCTGGCACGGATCCAAGATGGCCGCACTTTGATACATTAGCTCCCGTTAAATAATTAGCTCCGAGGTTAAACATGATTTGCAGCAGACGGGGAAAGTATTAATGAATAGTTAAGCCCGAGCATGGTATATCATAGCCGCTGACACCCTCCTCTGCCCGCTTAAACGTTATTTATGGGGAGCTCATCGCTGCAAAATTACATTTACAAGCTGAAACCGTGAAGTTATAACTGCTGAAGGTAGACTGTTCTGTCAGGCCACAATGGCGTTGTAAATATGTTTAAATCATGAGTGAGCCGCAGTGAATAGGTATCGATTTGTGCTCGGCAGGGCTTTCAGTAGAAAAGGAGAATGCACTTTTTAGTATCGTCTCGGTCTGTTCAGATGTTAAAACCTGAAGAGGGCTCTTCTTGATGATTTCACCGCCAGAAATGATACTGAACAAGTCCAGAGACGACCGAGCTGTGGCCTTTTTACGCATGCTTTCGCCCCGTTGGCTGGCAACCTTGTCTTTGTCATTGTTTGCATCTTTTAAGACTGTTTAATGTTCTTTCATTCTGGGTTTGTGAGAGAATGATGTTATAATCAGCATACGCTAAAAACATACATGGCATTGTAGGAAGAATTGTGGTTTTTGCACTATTCTTTGTTCTGTCAGGTTCATTTGTGCACCATCCATCTATCCATGAAGGCACATCTCTGATATCTACGACAGCCGCAGTTATAATGTTTGACTTATTCCACCTTGTGCGTGACTACAGCCTGAGGGGGGTTTACTAGTCAGTGGACAGTTTAGCATCCACCCTCTCGTGCCAAGTGTCCAAATTTCACACTCGACCGCTCGTTCTTCTCCCCTCAGAGTAATGAGCGCCCTGCTCATAGCGCTCATCTGTAAGTGACATTTTTATTGGGCGAATTAGTCTCCGACGTTACTATCTTTGGCCAGGGGGAGCGAGACCCCTGTGACCCTGCACGGAGAGAATCCTTCTCACTTCAGCTGAGCGTGAGTAAGACGTTTCATTCCCCTTTTCTGTCTTCCGCTCGCCGCTCATCGCGGTTATTCCTTCATGTGAGAAATGCTGCTCTGCGGCCTCAAAAAGAAAATCATCAGCAATCTGTCCATTTTAAATGAGCTCCTCCAGACTGAATGTTCTCCGGCTTTGGAGAGATGTTGATTTGTGTTGTGATCAAACAGATTTTTTCCTCACTTAAGAGAAGAAGTCTCTGCGGCCTGGAACAAGACGGAATGAAATCTAGTGCTTGGCAATATATCAGTGATCTGTGGCATACATACATTGTCTTAGAGTTTGGATATCGTTATATCATCATATAGCAACTGTTCTATTTGTTCTGATACTTGTCTTTACCCACTAAGTCCTGAGATCTAGTCCTTACATCCATTATGATTGTTATCAAAATTCTCAAGATGGTTTCTGGTTGTCTGCCGGCGATATCTCAGGAACGCCTTTAGAGGAGCTTCTTCAAGTTTGGCACACCCGTCCACTTCGATCCGTTGCTGTATTGATAGTATTCAGAGTTCAAGGGTTAAGGTCTCTTTGTGACCTCAAACACTTGTCCGTCTTTCCCATTCTTGTGAACACGACATCTCAGGAGCGCCTTGAGAGAATTTCTTCAAACTTGGCACAAGCCTTACCCCGACCCCCGACCCCGACCCCGACCCTTGGACTCATCGATGAACTTGGTGGTCAGAGTTCAAGGGTGCTTCCAGCTCTGTTTGTAGTGACCAGAGTGGTAATTTAAAACCTTACCAGAGCACAAGCACAGAGTTGTGACAGGAGAGAGATTGAAACTTGTGTTACACCACAGGATATTTCCAGCTGTGTTTGTGGAGACAAAAACCTGATATTTTTGACAGGAAGTCAGGCCATCTGCCGCCATGTTTGTGGTGGCAAGAGCTTGGAACATTTCCATCAGTGTTTGTGGCTACTGAAACAGGCGTTTAAAGCCAAAAGAAGATATGTTCCTAACCCTAACCAGATGTTATTTGTGCCTGAACCTAGCCAGAGATTTGCATTGCATTGAAAAGTTTATCCTATCTGTGATTTTTGCAGAAACTTACTTTGTAAACTATCCTTCTGACTCTTTTGTTGAGCGATGGTATTTTACATCGATCAGCAACTTGACGCAACAATGACGTCGCAATATCAGCATCAAGGTATTTGGTTGAAGATATTGTGATGATGATTTTGCAACCCGGCTATATAATTTATGGCAGCCTTTAAGAAATGCTTCATGCTCTGCTCCTTGAATGATCAGGCCAACTTTATTCCGGTCGAATGCTTGGACTCAAAGAGGTCGGACGCTACGGAAGGATGGCTTTAATCTCCTTTTTTTTTCCCTCCGTCGGGGAGCTCACACTCCTTATCTGTGTGTAAGATAGAACAAATCTTCTTGCAGAGCATCATATAGCGATTTAGCTGATCTATTGAAGTCCTACAGCCGTTCGGCAATGATAGGAAATTGCCGTCAGGAGAAAAGTGGGCATTTGATGACCCCTGCATAATGGTGTAATGCCTGCAATTATGACAGCGGTGGATGGACATGGAGTTAACGGAGCCACCACATCAAAACACACAAACACTGGAGCCCGCTGCGCCATCTCATCTAAGTCGAGGCAGTCGCCAGAAATAGCCCTGATTGGGCCCTGAATAATTCAATGTCATTCTTTTTTTTTTTTTTTCCCCACTCCTCCAAAAGGACTTGGGGAGCAATTGATGAGAGCGGATGAATATTTAATGGCTCGGAGTCTCTTGGACAAGCCGGAGCCCGGGATGACAAGCTCCGAGAAATCAAACGGAGAACAGGGGAATGAGAAAAGGAGGTTGCGCAGTGAGAGGTAGCGCAAACACTGCGCGAGGACACGAGCTCGGATGCAGATACAGCTTCCATGCATCTCCGATCAGCTGGAGCTACCATCATCTCTCAAGCGTTTAACCGTCCGTATTGCAGCGCCTGCTCAAAAGTTAAACAGGAGTGTTTGATTGCCCTTGTGAGGAACTTTGATACTTTGCGATACCCTTTTCTCGCCTCGGTGTCGCATTAATTATTAACTGATGGATGTTCTACAAATGCGTTAAATGTTTTTTGCACTGAGAAGTCTTTTTGGGGGAGTTTTGAGCCAGCAACTGTTTGTATTTCTTCAACTATTTCCTTTCAAACACGCATGGTTAATTTCCCAGGAGATGCAGGACTGTATTTCATAGAGAAGATGGAGCATCGGGCGATTTGACCCCATTTGGTCAGATGGTGGTGCTATTATTGAGGTCAAATCAGAATTTCTTTTAACTATATATTAAAGTAGTGGGTCATGTCAGCTGAAATCTCAGGGAAGACGAAACAATCATAGCTTTTTTATGACTCCGCGCCGGCAACAGCCGTGACCGGAGGCGTTATGTGTTTGAGTTGTCTCCCCATTTTTGTGAAAGCCATATCTCAAGATTGCTTTGAGGGAATTTGTTCAAATTTGGTACGAATGTTCACTGAAGCCTGGGGATAAACTGATTAGCATCTGTTGGCCAAAGGTCAAAGGTCATTGAGACCTCATGACATCCCATTCTCATGAACGCCAAATGTCAGTCAGGTCACGATGACCTCACAAACACACTTTTAGCCATAACTCGCGGATTGATATGATAATTCAGATAGAATAGCATAAAGTGATGAAGTTTTGACATTTGATATCCAAAAGGTCTGAGTTTAAATGCATTGTGATATCATAATATTCTGCAAAAAGCGTTCATCCCACTTGTCAGCGCCACAGTTCTGGAACAGCTGGAGACAAACAGCCGGGATGGAGTGATTGTAGTTTTTTATTCATACGAGTGGTAAAACACTGTGGCGAAATATATTTTTTTTGTCACTTCAGCCAGACAAACTATTAACTGATAAAACGTGCGAATAAAATGGCTTATCATTAAGAAACAGAGTCCAAGCTCCAAAATGGACATAAAAGCATTTTCAAAGCAAATCAAAAAACAATCAGTTTGGCTGTAATTGCTTGAAAAGAGTCTCTGACTCAAAGAAGTTTCTTACCTTTGATCCCCTATCATCTCAATCTAAATGCCAAATTCAAAAAAATCGTGCCAATCAACACATTTTGTCAAGAATTTCAAGCTTAATAACTTTTAGTCCTCGGCCTGATTTGACATCAGTTATAACTGTGGTTGTTCTGCACCGTCAGTATAATGGTTGATTTTTTAAAATCCAGGCTGTTTTATTACATGTTCTTATCAATTCTTCATCCAAAATCCATTAAAATGTTAGCAGAATGTCAGAGCTCAGTGTGCCGTCCTTTATTCACGAGGCACTTTACTGCATATTAGACTGTCGCAGTGTTATTAGATAGATGTCTCGAGCACTGTGAAAACGTTCTATTTGTGACAACTTAATAATATCCAGCTGGAGAGTCTTCAGTGAAACAAAATCACAGAAATTCTCGCTCGCTTTGAAAGCTGGATTTGTTTGATTCGACCCACCCACTGATTTTAGGAGTCTATGTCAGGATGAGAACCGATGTCTTCTGTTTGAGTAGCCGCTGTTGCATTGTGGGAAGTGTGCAATCCAGAGATGACCATATTTGGACAAGAGATTGGTAGAATATCCTGATTTGGATCCGACTGAGCGCCCGAAGATACGCCAATATAGTAACCTGTCAATCACAACGTAGCCACGCCCTGAAGCAAACGCTGCTTTGTCGTCTATTTTACTCTATAAGTTACAAAAGATGATGACTAGAGTTTGAGACTACAAACTGAGCAGGAAACTGTTTACTGATGTAATAAATCAAGTAAGAAGAAGGGTCATTTTCTCATAAGCTTCTATACAAATGGGCGTTCGATCAGTCCAAAGCCTCTGTTGTTTCAGATCCGAGCAAGACTTCAATTAGTTTCGTTACCTTCCGCCCAGACCGAAAAAAGGCTGAGGGTGAGATTAAATATTCTGTCCTCAGAGTGTTGATATTCATGTATATTCACTGCGGAGAACACTTTTTTTTGAAAATGAACAATCGCAGTCGGAAAGGTCACCGTTGTGCTGAAGTAGTGCATTATGGGTTTGGAATAATTGCTTTTCTCACATTAGTTCCTATTGTAATGAATTCTTGGCAGCGCCCGACACTGAATGACAGATTACGGCACGGTTCAATCACACAAGTGTGGTTGCGGGAGGCCGGAGGAGCGTGGGCTGCGGTGGTGGAGGGAGTGGGTG
>OMLP01020234.1:59983-72341 GCA_900302685.1 Spondyliosoma cantharus
GTGTGTGTCGATAGTGGCTCCATCTGTACGCTGCGGAGGGAGTGGTATCTCCGTCTGCGCTTTGCACGTGTTAACATAACGCCGGCGACGGACCCTCTATAGTCCGATAAGATCAGCTGCGACCTCTTTCATCTCTCCTCACTTATCTCCCCCTCTTTCCGCTCTCTCTTTCATTGCCGTCCAGCACATTGATGTCACAGATACGAGGACACCTATCCAGCGACGATCTCCTGGCTGATATATCAGAACGCGACGCCTCTCTTGTCTGATTCCAACGGCAATAAAACCCAATATTCTTTTCAGCGTGCCCGCAGTTTCCCCCCCCTCCTTTCATATGATATTTGACAGATAAAACCGATCTTTATTCTCATAAAAAGAATGAGTTTTTTTTTTCCCCAGCATTCCCCCCTCAGCCCCGGTGGCTGCAGAGCGCACAGTGCCATCTAATGAGGGTTCTGTATATTTTCTGAAATGAACGTGCCCGATGAAGCGTGCACACTTAAACTTTTAGAGCTGCCCCGTTCCAATTTGCCGAAAAAGATCCACCTAACCGACCGTTCAGGGCACATTACGGCCAAACCTGGGGGCTGTGCACGCTCTGAGATCACTACACCTGCGAGGCAACGCCTGAGCAGCACTCGCTCTCTCTCTCTCTCTCGCTCTCTTTTTAGGAGTTGGCTCAGGTAAAAAGGGATACGTCTAATAATCCTTCGAGCTCGCTGGGATCCCCTCGCCGGCGTCTTCTTTAGATGCCGGAGCAACTCTCAACACCGTCAGCTAATGAAGCATCAATCTCGCCAGAAAAACTCCCACGCCAGGAAAAAATCACGGTTTTGCGGGCCCGGCTAATTGGGCAGAGACCTGCTTGGTCAAAAGCCTAGCGGTGGGTTTCATTCCAGGGGCGGCCGAAGGGCTCCGTGATCCTCTTCCCCTCCCTAATCACCAGCTAAAGGAGAATTGAAATTTGCCCTCTGGCGGGAAATAAGACCAAAGTACCTGCCATGCCTTCGTTAGCCGTCTCTCTTCGCCCGGGCTGATGAAATCGAGGTCTGAATTTACTAATGAGAAATCAATGAGTTCATGGCGAGAACCCCCGAGGCTCCCTTTGCTCCTGCGGTGTCATTCTTTTATTCCCCTCACACACACACACACACACACACACCTCTGTTCCCGCCTCGCTCACTTTATCCCACTTTGCCCTCTCGCTCTCGCCCTCGCTGCGCGCCGGCTTCTTGACACATTTCCTCCGAATTTACTTTATTGCGATAAACATCATATGTCTTCCTTTGAAATAAAGATCAGAGCGGCTTATTTACTTTTCTGCCCTATTTTCGCTACAGAAAGCCGGCGCTTTGAGGGAGTGTGTGTGTGTGTGTGTGTGTGTGTGTGTGCGCGTGCTGGAAGTGGTGTTTCAACCATGCGTAAATGCTCCGAGTGTCTGAGCGCCGCTGTGATGGTGATCCCGCTATCTGCGCCCTGCACTGTATCTGTAAACGAAAAGATACGTTTTTTTCCTTTTTCTTTTTTTTTTTGAAAGAAAATTGCTTTTACCGAAACAAATCAGCCGACTGACGGGAGAGGACCGTCGAGAAGAAAAAAAACTCCGCCTGAAACGCTGTGACGTAGCGCGGGAGGCCTGCGCGCGTTCGTGCAGTTTTGTTTCCTCTTCCGTTATCAGAACGAGCAACAAAAAAAAAAAGAAAAAAACACTCCAGAAAAAAGCGATTACTTGAGCTGCTTTCTTGCAACAATTGTGAGGAAATAGCCGCAGGTTGGCTAACAAATTTGATCCCTCTGTATTTACACCGCATGCCACAACACCGTCTGTGAGTTTCCCCCTTCAGGGATATTAATTATGAATGCCGTGACACTGACATCACGCTTTTTTCTCTCTCCTCTCTCCTCTAGGTAAGACACGCATCCCTCCTTTTCCTCTCTCCCAGTCTGCTTGCAGAAGGCGGCCCGCCTGCAATAGTCATGAGTAATGTATGGCTTATTTACTGCGATTCATCCCAATTATGTATGAGCGTCATATGGTGAAGCTGGTTTGCGCCGTAATTCATGCAACGCGATGGGTTATTCATCGTGGTTATGGTTATGCGCGGTTGATTGGGATGCAAATTCGATCACTATTTGCTGAGCGAGAGATAAAACGGGGGGGGGAGGCGGCGTAATAGCCGCTGATTTGTTGACTGTACACAAACCCCCCTCGCATGCTTAAATACGGTTTGTTTGCAGATTTTGCCGCATTAGAGCTGCTGATGTCCTGTCGTGTTTTCTCTTCAAGAGAAGAAGTCGTCAGGGTAATTAGCTCGTTGGCTGCCTTTTGAAGAGTTTTCCTAAAAATCTGCCCAAGCTAGACCCACGAAACAAGCGCGTTCCCTCCACGACTGCACCCGAGTGCTTTCAGGTCGATGCTACAGAACTTTATACTTAAACTAAACATATAACAAATGTATGATGCGCATAGCTGAAGATTAAACGTGCATCCCCGTCGTTTCTGCCAGGATCCGAGGCTTCCCAGCAAAACTTTGCATCGTAATGAAATTATATGTGTTATTCTGATCACCAGTCAGCGGTTTTAATTTATAATATAGTTCAAACTAGCTTCACCTCGACCAGCTACGTGACGGCCGTTCACGTAGTGCGAGTTGTTGGTGAGTGACGCAGCGTTTGAGGACCTTCTGATTGGTGGACGACCCTGAGCAACAGACGCCGGTGCATCATTAGCCCTTTTTAGATAGAGAAGGCGGCACGTTTGCTTTCTAAAAGCGAGGCGCGAAGTTGGGCAGTGAACAGTGACAACGAGTTTGTCTTCAAAATAAGAGCTTTACATTGCACCCCATTGGAGTTTAGAACTGGGTTCTTAGCGGGGGGCTTTTAATTTGAAAGTAGCGACCGTTCGTAGCTTTCCAGTCGCTTCACAGCTAGCGGACACAACCAAGCAGCTCCGCTGGCTGTCAGCTACAGAGATCCAGGAGATTCTAGCATCTCCTGGATCTCAGCGGCTTTCCAGTTGCTAATCTTGGCGTCCGCGGATGAAGTGATGGACTGACTGCTGTGATCAGCTGTTTCCTGGTTTTAAAACTCCCCGGCGGTGGCCCGCACAGCAGTGCACGTCATCGACACCTCCGCCCATCTCACGCAGAGGCCGGCACATTGACGCCTCGTGTTTACATAGAAATGGAGGTGGAAATAAGTGAACCCTCCGAGGAGGCATGATGGCGGCCTCCTTCAGTCTAAAACCACAGACCGGGCCAGCAAAATGGCGGCCAATTATTGGGCTTATTGCCCAGTGTTAATACTAGTCGTTTTTACAATCTAAGAATGTATAGAGGCCATTTTTTCTTGAGAATCTGACTTCAACTTTGGATCCTTTTCCTACATTTTACCTATGAAATATTTGCCCACTTTTACTTCACTGGGATTTCGAATGACAGACTTGTAGCGCGGCATTTTTCGCCTTCTTGTACTTGTACTTCTTCCACCTCTTGTTTTTGTGATTCAGGTCCAGATTCTTATTCTTGCTGCAGCCACGCCGAAACATCAGCTGTCAAAATCGGTGACAGATTAGTGACGAACCCGCTAATTGTCCCGCAAGAACTTGTTCCCTCGGAGAACATTTCCGCCTGCCAAGCGTTCCTCAGATGGGCTGATGGCGTGCCACTCAAAAACACACACTTTACATGACAAACGGGGCACCTTTCTGCGTCGCGTAGATAAGAGCGAGGATTTGATCTGACCCCCCCTCGTCCTCCCCATGTTTCCATCAGCGATTAATGAATACCTGCCAAACAGTCGCTGCTTGTCATTTTTTCGCCTAATTACAGAGCTGTTTGACTCGACAGACATTTGCATGCGCGCACACCCACTTGCATAAACTCACGCACACACACTTGCGCCACGTGGTCCATTTTGAGGTGATTAGCTACGCGGCATTAAGCGGTAGCCTTGGCTGCCCCGCCTGATGTCGCCTTCAAAGTGGGGTCACCGTGGCCCAGGTTAAACTGAGGCCGGCGTCAATACGCCATTAAACCCATTTTGCTCCTCTTCGATCTATTTTGATGTGAGGTTCGTCGGACTCACCCTGTTCTCCATAACAGAAACGATGACGCCCACGAGCGACAAGTCCTCGGTGGCGACGCTCGTTTACATATTTCCTTTGAAAGGTGGATGTTCGCCGCGCCATTTGTGGAGTTAATGAGGCTCTAAGTTGCTGTTAAAGTCACATCTTCAGTCGGTTTCTTTGCTCCCACACTGAGCTTTTTCAACTTTGCGAGGGGCTTTGAGGAGAATAAGATTCAATTTAGCACAAGCGTGTAACTGTTTTTCATTAGACCTGATGATCTCCGCTTGCTGTTTTTAAATGATCGGGACGAGAGTTTAAGCCGGGACAAGCTTGCATGTTTACTTTAAAAACACACCAGCATGTGGGGGGAAAAAAAAAAAACTGAGAGAATAACTGAGCGGGATATTTAATTCATATGCTGACTTACCAACACTCTTTTGAAAATCACTATGTTGCTCTCTGGAAGATGGGTGTAAAATGCAGCAACGAGCCGAGACTGGTTCTCTTCACGCTCGAGTGGCTTCTTCTGTATCGCCTTCCGTATTGATGTATAAGTGTGCATTGTGTTTTCTTGACACCCCTGGGCTCTGTGAGGCCTCTTAAGGTCTGTCTGCAGCCTGCGAGACGTTGTTTTTTTTCAGATTACAACAGTCTCTCTGTCCAACATTTCGATTAAAGTATCTTGGAATCGAATGGATCGCTATGAAGCTTTGTGGGGTCATTCAGGGGTTCTGTGTCTCTACATATTACAGATAAAGATACAGATAATGTCGGACGTGCTCATCTTCAATATTTGTGAGACCTTTACTTTTCATTTATCGCCAAAACTGTGCCCGGTACTGTATTCTATGACCAAACGCACGTAAAACAAATGTCATTCCCAACAGCCTCGGCTGCACATCTGCGTAATTGCGCCGATTAGTATTTCACGTAATGGGAGGACACTTTTCCCAATGGCTCAGTCCGATAACCTCCATCGGCGCTGACCATCTCTTCCGCTGTCCTTTCAAGTTTCCTACCTCGGGTCTCTTCCTAATAAGAAAAGGGAGCTCTGCAGTCGTTGAATTGTTGGAAGATGAGCAGCTCTTTTCAAATATTTGAATTCTAAGTGGAACACGGCTGTAATCTGGCACACAGATGAAAATTTAATGATCCCTTTGGAGAGTTCATTCATGTTCAAACTCAAACGCTTATACTATTTTATTTCCAAACTAGAAATGACACTCTCAGCGTGTGACAATGAAATTACCCACGGTGCAAGGAATACTCTTTCTGTTTGATTTCTTTGGAATTTTATATATCGGCCTTTCTTCTTCTCTCTGGCTGTGGGAGACGGTCAAAAAACATTTAGTAGTACAGACTGAACTGCAAAGGTCATTGGATTTGTTATTTCAAAACCAGAAATCCAATATCAACCCCCTTTCTTCTGTGAGACAAAAAAAAAATGCCCAGAAAGATTCCAGACAGCTTCTCTCCAAACTTCAAATCCCAGAGTGAACTTCAATGCTTCACAAACAGTTCAGAGGACCAGACGGAGGATACAGCCGAGGAGAAAGGATATCAAAAGAGAGAGAAGAGGAAAATTGATTTGGAGTCCATCCTGTGGGTGGATCCCAGGACGGTCCGATGGCGTGTTTATGTGCTGCTGCTGACAACAGTGAAGCCGCTGATGGACTCGGGTTTAAATGTAGATATTTTCTCTTTGAAGTTTCTCTTATGGGACATTTCGGCGATTCTGTCCATGTTATAGATCGATGAGGAAGCTGAGATACTCGGGTGATTTCAGGGTGCTGGACTCGAACCTGCACGACGCAACCGCCCCAATAAATGTTGGCAATGTACGTTTTCTGCAAACCGCAGATATGTTGAAACTTTACATTTCTTGGGTTAAAATGTCTATTTTATGTTATGGGGTCTCTTTTAAGTTGGCATTGGGATTTTCATCATCTTTGTACCAATTGGCTCCTTAAACATGACGTACCTGCCTGCAGCCCCATCACTCTTCACACAGGTGTCCAGACATAGCAGTAAACCATCCTTTTCCTTTTAACTCAATGTGTAGGTTAATGTTGCTGATGTTCTTGGATGAAGATAGAAATAAAGAAACAGCGCAGTTTGGTGTAATTGTCCTCCACGCGCTGGTGACGGATGTCGTGCGGGTTAGAAGTCGACATGACAGCAATCCAGCAGGCGCCCGAGCAGGCGCCGCTCTCCGCTTTGCTTGATTTGCATGAAAAATATAAAAATAAAAAAAAAACCTGTTTGCTTTGGCAGGAACACATTTGGCGAAAAACATCTCAAACTTAACCGAATCAAATGAAGGAATTGCGAGTCAACAGTTTTCTGAGCTGCCGATTTGCAATTCTCTTTAAGCCCAGATTGACCCTTCATGAAGTTTCAAAAACCAGAGACATAAGTGGTGTTTTTCGCGGTACGTTGCCCCCTAGGTATCATGTAAAATATAAGCGGCGTCCCCCATGACTCGCCAACTTCAAGCCGTGTCTAGACATCAAACGTGTTCTGCCACCCAGCAGTCCCGCAAAAAAAATCAAGAGAGACGGTTCAAAGCGGGGGGGAAATATACTTTGCCAGGTTTCAGCGTGGCGTACATTAATTCAAAGTCAAAGAGGGGAAGCGGTGGAATTAAAGCGACGGCCCCCCGAAGGACAATAAAGAATTGAGGTGTGAGGGAGAGAGAACGTGGGGGGGGGGAAAGGACAAGTAATACTGAGGTGGAAATCTTTTACTACACTCATTTCCTCCTAATGTAAAGTTCCCATGGCAGAGAGACGGTGAGGGCATGTGTGGAATGGCTGATGAGCTCCCCCATCACTGCTGCAGCTGCACAGACGGCCGATGACTCCTCAATATTGCCCAGAAAAGGTTGTAAAAACGTTTGCCATCAGTTCAGAGCTGACGGCGGTGAACTCTTGGCCCTGCCTTGACCAATGGCCTGGAGTGGGCCCACGCCGAGCTAAGATGGAGCCTTTAAATCAACCTTCCAGGGGTAGAAGACGCAGAAAGATTTTGCCTGTGGCGTTGAGGGTGTGTTGGAGATAGCTGTGCGGCGGATTGGAGTCTGGAGACTGTCGCTGGGATCCAGCACGAGTTGGCCTACATTTCTGCGAATCGTAGCGTTTTTTACTTAGAACAACTTCGAGTCGATATCTCATTTTGTTTTCGTGATGAATAAATCCCCCCCAATTAATCGATGGTTCATTTTTCGCCGTCCGAAAAAAAAAGTCATTCTGAAATGTTACACTTGAAAGGTTACACTTGTCTTTCCAGCGCAACTTCTCTGATTAAACGAGCCAGATTGGATGTGTCACATTGATGTATCCTCACTTGACACTTGAATCTTTCTTACCAGCGCAATATTGCAACAAGTCCTCCAACAAAAAGGAGGTTGTCATCAGCCGCCCTTGCAAGCCTCCCGATCAATGTTATCTGTCGCTACCCTCCAAAACCGGTGCTGTAGTTGTTGTTAAAGTGCAACCACATCATTGGTTTGCATTTCTAGTCCCTGGAGAAGAAGAATTTTCTTAAAATGTGTTGGACCCGGCTCAACTTTTTGAGAAAGTTCATCCAATGACCAGTCTGTGCATAGCTGGTAGATTACTTTGTTTGTAAAAAATACCCTCTTCCTATCATATTGAAATGTTTAAAATGCTGAGAGCCAGACTAAACCATGATAGAACAAAAAAAAAAAGTATAACCAAAAGCTCAAAATGAGTCATCAGAAGAGTAACTCAAGCCGACTTGCGTCCGAGTCACAGCCGCTCGAGTCCACATCTGCTTGATCTGCAAAAGAAAAGCGATTGGCCGAGAGTTACAAAGACAAACTGACTGTCACTAATGTTTTGGGACACGTATTGAGCAAAATGCAAATCTCGTTTCAATGACACACATGTGCGGTGTTGTCTCGTCTAAAAAGCCTTCAGACTGTATATATTATTCAAGCCGGCCTCCTGTGAGCATGACTCATTCTCAGCGTTACGCGAAGCAACGCATACATCAATGCAGACCTGAGAGACCTGAGAGAACAGGGCCGCTGTTTTCGTTCTGAACACCGGGTAAGATTATTAACGGAAGCGCAGCGGGGCGTCCTGGACTCAAGAGTTTGTTAGATGTGCTCTTCAGATTCATGTAGTCATTAAAAAGACACTCTTGATCATGACGTGGCATGAGCGCATTTGCGTCGTACCCCGATGCACGGAAAGAACAAGGGCTGTGGAGGGCGACGAAACTGGAGAAATTTGGCTGTCGCTTAGCGTAAGAACGTTATTGACGCCGAGAGGGGCGTCGAGAAATGATCCAGGGTCTCTGTGCTATTGGATGGATGTGCCCGGCTGATGTCAGCAGCTGATATCGATCGACTGTCCCAGATCATGACAGGCGATTATGAGCGTGAATGAAAAGGATGCTACGGGAAATAAGCGTGCAAAAGAGTAGTCTTCCTGTCTGAACTTGTGCCGGAGCTTCTTATGTCAGACGTCTTAAATGTCGGTTCCAACAACGGCGATGAGTCGACAACGCTTGTTTGCTAGTTTGTGTGCTTCGGTGACGACTCGTTTCTGGGATTTTAGATTTACAGATTCCTTGGCGGTGATCTGATGTGTAGAAACTGACCTTTCTTAACTGTTTATGCAGCATTTCCCCAAGTTGAGGTGGAATAAGCATGCCAGGCAGAGTGATATAAAGGCAATGTCAGTGTTGGGGAGGACTCGGTGTAATGGCTATCTCTCCTCCTCCTCCTATCCTCTCCTCTCTGCTCTGCGCTGACACTTCGTCCCAGCGGAGCTCCACCAGGTCCGCTCATAAAAGAACAAGTGTGCCTGTCCATATCTTTGACAGCCATACACGCCGAACAAAGACACACAAGCGCGCACGCACACTCCGGCGTGCACTTGTCACAGTAGTCTCACTCGATACAATCCCTCGATACAACCCACAGATACGGCGGGGGAAAAAAAATACCCAGGCTCCTAAAAACACACACACACCTGACACACACTCCCTTACAGGGAAACCAAGCATATCATATCAGCGCTCTCTGGAGTCGAATCCACTCGAGGATATCTGAACGAGAGGCCCAAAAATAAACTGTCTACTGTGCCAGGAAGCGGTGCCTCCTCGTATGTGAGCCTGCGTATGACTAGTTAAAATGCTTGGCCGCGGGCCAATAGCAATGAGTGACCGCCGAGTGGCTTTCAGCCGTGTTTGTGCAGCAACTTCCCATCTCCAGTCCTGGGAGATCGATGAACGAGGGGAGGGAGGAATGCCTGTCCTCTCTCTTTCGTTCGTTCTTTCTTTCTTTCTCCCGTCCCCTCTTATTTCAAACCGCAGAGTGACGATCTCCGTCTCTTTCTTTTTCCCCTCCCTCCCTCTGTCTTAGCCTCCTCTGCTCCCCAACAGCCGAGGTATTCACGCGCCACATAATTGCTGCCTTTCTCCTCCCCTCCTCCCCCCTTCCTCTCCCTTTGCAAGGTCACTCCTCTCCCATTGTGTTACCTCCCAAGTCACTCTCAAAAGGCTCATTCAGATCAGTTATGGGGCTTTTGTAAATATTTAGTGCCGGCATTTGCGGCGCACCACCTCATTTCCACTCGCTGTATAATTCACTGAAGGATTACCATGCGGTTGCATTGCGTCCTTGATGCAGCGGTCTGTGCTGCAGGGCTGTGAATGTCCAATACCCCAGTCACAAAAGCACGACATTAAAAGTGTTGCTCTTTTATGGATTTGTAGCCATTTTGTATAAGATACTTGCAACATGCAACCATATCTGTTCCAACATACTTATCATATTACCATTTATTGCACGAGTAGATTAGCTGATCTAGCAGACTTGACATCTCTAACAAGTCATTTGGTCCAGGTCTTAAGCGAGAATCATTTAATTTGGTTGAACTTCCATCTATTCCCAGGTCATTTGGTCGAAGTCTCATCAAGTCCCAAGTCAGTTTTTTCTGTGGCAGGTCGAGCCAAGGTCGGGTTGTGTCGAGTCAAGTCGAATCCTTGTGTCACGCGGCCCGAGTCCCAATGCACTTGGTGCAAATCTCATCAAGACCCGAGTCATTTTGTCGAAAACCTCAAGCAAGTGTTGAGTAATTTGGCCCAAATCTCAAACAAGTCCAAGACAATTGGTTCAAGTCTTATCAAATCCCAAGTGATATTTTTCTTTGGGTGAGTCAAATCCAATCCTTGTCCTTGACTGATTGATAGATTACTCACCGTTATTTAAAATTCATTCTAATTTATCGAGCAAATTACAAATCTTTATTGTTTTAAAATGCAAAAATTCCAAATATTTGCTGGTTCCAGACTCTCAATCTGAGAATCTGCTGCTCTTTCCTGTTTCAAGCAACGTTAAACACATGTGGCTTTTCCGTTCACTGTTATTTATCAAGCAAAAATGCTTATAACTGACATTTTATCCTGAAATTAAGAATATGCTGCTTTCCTCTGGTTGGAATCGTTGTGCAGTGAATATATTTGGGTGTTGTTGGACGAAACAACAGGTTGGCAGATTAAAACGATGAATTAATTATATCATTAGAAATGAAAACAACCATGAGTCGCAGCCCTGCGTTGCTGCTGTTATTGGGAATGCTGCCTTTAGTCGTTGCTGTTTGACCACTGATTATTAAGCTTGTCTGTAAAAAAAAAAAAAGAAAGGCAAGTCATCCCACAACACACGATGCTCTGCAGTATTATAATCGTCACCTACAAGCACGATTAACCAACTCATGAACATGTTAAACTGTAGCTCTGCCGGTAATCACGATGTGCAGATGCGGTTTGTCTCGCCGTGTGTGGCCATGCGGGTGTTTTGATGTGTGTACTTTGCCACTGGCGTTCCTGCGAGTTCACGGAGGCTCAATAAATGGCGTGGCAAACTGTGTCAAGCGGAGCGCTCTCAGCGAGTGCATGAGATTGGTTGATAGATAGATTTCACACTCTGGTGACTCACTCTTCGTGTTGGCTTTACACCAGCTTTGGTGTTTTGTCAGGGAGCATAACAGGTGATTATTCCACTCGGCTTACACGGGGAGGGAGGGCGTAGAAGAAGATGGATGACCTGAAGCTGTATATGAAAGAGGATAAAAAGAAGCAAATAGGGAAAACTGTAAAAATCAATTATGAATTGTTGGATATCAGGGCCCAGTGTCAGCGAGCAGATCTGAACGACGAATAATGGAAATGGTTTCAGCCAGGTCTTTTTCTTAACTTTGGCAAAATCTTTCTTTAAATTTTTCCTTTTTTTTAATATTTGAGCTTCTGTGGGTGCTGCTAGCCATCTTTCCATCTCCAGACTTCTGTCATTATTGCTTCAAACCCTGTTCTTACTATAGACGACAATATAAAAAAACACGACTTCTTATGCTCATGGCTGGATAATTGGGTGACTGCCAAGCCCCAGACTCTTTGGGGCCCCCAGAGGCCCAGGATCACTGCATGCCAATTGTTTTCTTGGCAGTTTGATTAATTTTAATCTTGCCAGGGGATTTGCACCAAAATGTTTCTTGGCGTTACGGTCTTTTCTAGGGACCAATTTTTCATTTATTTTGAGCAAACATAATGTGTATTATGTGCACTATCACATCAAAATAAAACAAAAATCAAGGATTAGTCCAGCAGTACTGGTTGCACTGGACTTATAGGACCTAAGTTGTGACGAAGGCCAACTGTTGCATGTTTTCGCCAAAAAGCTGCACTTGAACACATCATGACGACGACAACTAGCTTTTAAAAAAGAAACCGGAAGGCTCAGAACAGCGATTAACATGAATGTTGTTGCGTTTGCTTGCCGTTTGCACACAACTCTGGGCAATAAAGACGCTTCTTTTGGTTGTGGAGGAAGAAAGGCAGGAAGAGGTGGAGGTTTACTGACGGTTTTTATAGTATTGTACAGAAATGGCAAAATGGACATTTAACACTTCCTTTTAATGTAAGTTGGCAGTCGTAAACTGAGATATGAGATTGACTTGGTCCCAAGTCAAAGCATGAAAGCAACAATTAGGATTTGTTTTCAAAGCTCCACCTTCCCCTCCGACTTGTGCCGTACTCCCTTTTGTAGCCCTTGATATCCTCACCTCGCTTCCGACCTTTCTGACCTTCCTTGTTCAGCGGCTGCCTCAGTCGTCCCGTGGCGAGCTTCAGCCTCAAAGCAATTAGCCAGAGAACTGTGACCAGTCCATCGAAGAAAAAAAAAAAACCTCTCTGACCCCGCTCGGGCTCGACGGATTACGGGACGGAGGGAGGAGGGGCGGGGGTCCAGGCGTACGA
>OMLP01020235.1:0-24860 GCA_900302685.1 Spondyliosoma cantharus
ATTAGGATCAAGGCAATGAAATGTGGACGACTTTTGCACTGTTAAAATAGTATCTTCAACCAGAACAAGATTTTTAAAGTTTTTCTTCTTTCCTTTTTTTTTTTCAAAACACCATTTGTGGCAATGAGAGTGATTAAAAATAAAAAATAAGCAAGTAATATTTCGCATTTTTGTTGTACTTAATGAAACATTTAAAACATCGAGACATGGGAAAGAGAAAAAGAAAAAAAAAAAAACGCCTCTCAGTAGGCCATGTGAGAGGCTACAGTATGCATAGATACAGATTCGCCTTTCTCTTGGTTTATAAGTCTGACACGACAGAACATTTTCCACTGACAGTCACACACTCACGCAATAAACACTCCCCACTTTTGATTCTTACATCAGTGGAGTGGAGGACTGGAGGAGAGGAGGAAGAGGAGGAGAGAGGGACCTCCACCTCCCCACATTAGGACCCCCCCCTCCCTCAAAAGACAGCATATTGAAAGCAGTGTGTTGAGCTTCTCCAGCTTAAAGCAGTTATTTGGCAGAGAAAAAAAAAACTTACAGACCTATACATAGTTTTCAGTGCTAGAAGTTGGATTTTCCTTTCCTACAAGGAGTAGTAGTTTTTTTGTTTTTTTTTTAATTCACCTACAAGGGGGGGAAAACTGGCTTGATTTCCTGAGAACCATTGCTGGTTATTTAGCAGACAAAGAGGAATAAGTTCAAATAACCAACGCCATGGCCAAAAACACTGATCCGAATTCCCAGAGTTACAAAGCATCGTCTTCATCCTCAATAAGAGTTTACATTTTTTTTTTTTATTCATTTTTTAATCTTTTTTTTTTTTTTAAATGATTTTGATGTTTTTTTGAGTTTTTTTTTTCTATTTTACTCCATCTTCTCTTTAAAATGAAGAATGAACACACGTTCCGCCTCCTAAGTCTTGTAAACAAGAGGTTGCAGTGTGGCACCTCCAAAACATTGAAAGCCTATTCTGAAAGTGCTGTTCCCTCACGCTGCCCACTAGGGGGCCAGTGGGAGGGCTTGCTAGATAGGCCCCGCCCCCTACATTAGGGTGGGCGGGGCTTGCTAGTCCCAGCTGCGGCTACAGTCCTTTGCACTGCAGAGCTCGACGTTCTTTAGTTTTAAAACAAAATTGGTGCAATACTTTTTAATGTCACTTTAACTATCACCAGATAATCCTCCTAAGTCAGCTTTTATTCTTCTTTAACTATCTGTTGATCTTGAACTCCACGACAACGCAGTAAGGTAGGCGTGCCAAGGCAGAGAGGAGCGCACACATACTCATTCACACACGCGATCATACACGCACACACAAAGTACTTCCACACACACTCGTGCGCGTGCACACGCATACACACATACGGTAAGGACCTCAATGAGTAAACAGCTACACTGGAAAAACTGGCTGCTCCCTCTATATTGCAGATTATATATACTGAGAAAAAACCACATTCAGTGCAAAGTTAAAAAAGCTCATACTCCAACATTGTCAGCAAACAAATGCAAAAAAAAAAAAGAAAAAAAAAAGAAAACAAAAAGAAAACGTTAAAAATAAAAAGAATTGGAATTCAAATAAACATGACGAATGAAACAAAAAATATATATATAATAATGAGCTCGATTGAAGCTTTTTTCGGTCTGAAAGAGCACTACCTGGAAGCAAATATCCATCCGTTCACATTATAGAATTGGCCTGCATGATTCAAGTATTCCGACTGATATGTTTTTGGGCTAAAACAAAGTGGACATATGTGCAGAGAGAGAAACGTAACTTGTTTTCCACAGGGGAGACCCTGTTTTGTTGAATATCTTGTAAGTGAGAAAGAGTCCAACTAGTGCCATTGCGTTTATAACTACTTTTTTTTCTCATTTTCTTCTGCTGATTATTGATAATTCTCTACTGACCCTTCCCCCAGCCTGTTTGATTGGCAGGCGGTTCACATGGATTCCCCTCCCCCTGTCAGGTGATCCACGGGGAGGAAGGAGCTGATTGGAGAAGGGCTGCTGATCCTCCCCGCCTCGGTGCCACTGGGGCTCCCCCACAGGCTACTGGAATAGTTGGGCCCGCCCCAGAGGGAGGAGCTGTGGAGATCGCTGCTGTTCCACTGGTTGGGTTCAGGAGCGCGGCTGGGAAAGGGGTGAGACTGATCCATTCTGCTCTGAGAGGAGCCAATGGTCTGCCAGCCGGAGGAGGGAGTGGCCAATGACTGCCCTTGTGCAAAGAAACGGTTGATTTCCTCCTCGCTGGCAAACTCAGCCAGAATAGTAGTGTTCCCCAAAACACACCTACAAAAAGGGAGACACAGGTGAGACATGGAACCTGTGAGACAGTGTGTCTCCAAAGACACCAATCACCAGTATGTTTATATGTACTCATGGAACCAGGTTATTCAGAGAAATCAGGTTCGACATTTACATGCACTGCAGTAACCTGGTTGTCGTATAAGTGTGTTTACACACATCATTTTCTTGCCTACAATCCCCCTTATTTTGCGAGCATTTCTCAAGTATTTGACCTGTTGTAGTGGTGCAATTGGGTTCGTCTTGATTGCATTTTTTATTTATTAGTGTGTTAGAAGAGTAGTGAGAGCACAGGTTTTCCTGAATGTTAAAAATGATCAAATGTTCAATGGTGATAACAATTTCGACTTCCAGAGGCTACTTCTGGGTTCGTTTCATCAGACTGTAGCTGGGATCTAGTAATAGTAATAATCACATTCATATTTTTCCTTTCTCAACTGTTGTCTAGCACATGCTCACGTCTAAAGAGCCACCTGTGTACGCAGTCAAGCAATCAGCATTTTCCAGGAGAAATCCGGTTTGTATTATCTGCTGCCTGGCTACAATGATGGAGTTTCTTTTTAATATATAGCGCTCAATAAATACGTTTGCTGTTAATGCCAAACCGTAGCACATTTACCTCAGTTAATATATCACACAAATGGTAAATCTACAGGGGCAGACATCCAGTCGTCTTTCCAGCCAACAACTTATTGATTTCATTTCCTAACGTGACTGAGTCAAGTATTGAACAGGTCAGTCAATGTGCCATTATGAGCCTGGGTCAAATACAGAGTGATGGCTTTAGTACAGGACAGGAAGGGGTGTACGTGCATGTGGTTTCCTTACATGTGCAGGCTCTTCTGGGCCTTGGCGGCCTCATCCTTGGAGCTGTAGCAGACCACAGCATTACCGTGCGGCAGGTTGAGGTGGAATGTGATCAGAGGGCCATGCTGCATGCACAAGGTCCTCAGAGTAGAGCCATCAATCTGTGAGACAAAACGGACCCCAAAATCTCATTGGTTTTTCTCATAGGCAATGTTACATGGCTCACAGTTGCAGCACCTTTATGGCTTGGATCGGCTTGAAACTCTCCTGGCTGAATCACAAGGCCAAAATATTAATAGAACTTGTCAGAAAACATCTGGTTCTTTGATTAAATAAAAAATACAAGGTACAGGCTTGTGTACATGGAAAATATAAGGTAGAAGTTAACTATGACTCCCCAAGGTGCATTTTGGCAAGTAAGATTCTGTTCTGTACAGATTACAGTGTTGAGAAAATGGAGAACTTAAATCATTTCACTTTAAAACTTTTCCACTTCACAACTCTATACAGGATGACAAAACACACAGTTTTAATGTTATATTTAGGAACATGCAAGTACCTGAGGTGTGAGATTTTTCAGAACAAGCCATTGGGTTCTTCCTGAGCTGCTGCTGTCGCCCCAACTGGAACCTGCAATGCACACAGAGTGGAATCACAATCAGCTAACAAAGAGCAACTTGTGTAAAGTGTAAGATGGTAAAACAAGTGGGAAGGTACAGATTAGATGTGTCATCAAGCCACAAAATGTGGATAAACTGTCCCATACTTAGTAGCAGTGTTGGGTGTAACTCGCTACAGTAACGTAACTACTTTTTCAGGTAAAAAGTAGTGTAATGCGTTACTACTGAAAATATGGTAATGAAACGTAGTTCCTTTTTCAGTTGGGCACAGCGTTACTTTTCCCAGGGACAGATTTGACAGCGACACTGCCTCAGCTGCGCGCTTGCGCAATAGTTGCGGGCTCTCATCCCACACATTTTTCCTTTCTTATTTTCAGTTTCTTTCCTTTCATCCACTAACATTGTTAGACTAATGACAAAAACATGAAGAGATCCCAGTAAGTCCTACAGGTAATACAGTATATGTGCATCTCCTTCTGCTCCTACCAGGTGTGTATCTGGACTCAGAGGAGCCCCATCCCAGCCTCAGGGCTGAGCCGTCCCAGCCAGAAGAGGCAGAGCTGGGCTTCTGGCTGGTGAGGCCGGGTGGTGGTCTGGAGGGGGCCGCCACAGACAGCGCCTTGGGAGGCAGGGGAACCTTCCACAGCTCATGGGCCAGGGAGGAGTTGGACACAGAACCGCCGCCGGGAGACCACTTTGACTCACTGGGTCTGGCTGCAAGGCGACAGGAGAGCAAAGTGAAACCTTTTGATACCCTTCAGTCTATCGTCACAGATCTACTTGACTTAATTTGACTGTTGTCACTCTGGATGTTCTTAAAATTCAAACTTTTTTCCTCTCCTTTATGTGAAGTTTTTTCAAGATGATTTGGTTCGAGAGGAACTCATACCTGAAGTGCTTTGTGCTGTACTGGTGAGGGAACCGCTGTGGCTGGAGGCACGAATGGATGACCAGGCACTGTTAGAAGGCATCGTGGTGTTCAGTGATGAGGATGGCCCTGAGAAAGAAAAAGAGAAGTGTCAGTGAGAGTGTTCAATAGCATGAAATCTGCTTCAGACCTGAATCCTTTCAAAAGTCCCTTCAATCTACTGAGGTTCAGTTTTCCACATTCTTTTGTTTAACAAAAATGATAAATAACTTTATATCTAAGAACCGTTACTGATGGCCCATTTTTTCCACACCAAATTTCTTGGTTATTTCAGTTTTATAATTTCATAAAAAGTGAATTTAACACAAACATATTAAGCTATATTAGCTTGTATTAAGACACATGATGCTGTTATTTCAGTAGAGGTATAGAGTCCAGATCATGGTACAGAGTGGTGCTTCTTCTCTATGACACATTTGGATGAACAGACGCTAGCCTGCTATTGATACAATCCGCAAATATTTGGCTTAAAATAAGGACGTACACTTTCTAATAGATCATTGCTAAAAGAAAAAAAAATGATTAAGAGATTGCGTTGTAGATTAGAAACCTATTACTGAATACAAAATGGAACTGGCTATAAAAAAAAAAATGAATGTCCAGCAGAATGTGTCTGTATGTGTGTGTGTGACCTACCGTTGTTCCTGTCCCTGAGGTGGTCTGTGTCGCGGACGGTGTTGATGGAGAGGTTGTTGATGACACTGCCGGGGGTCACGTATGGGTCAGTCTCAGGGTCAATGTTGGGGTAACCTTTCCAAGGCTCCCCGGGTCGGAACTCTGCACATTAACACACAGGCACACACACAGCAATCAGTATTTTTCTACCCAAATTTTTTTTTTTGTTTGTTTGTGCATTTGAAAGCAAGCCTACCTGGGGGCCAGGTGACAGTGTTTCCATGGGGTGGGGGGGAGTTGGCACGGGGCGGCCAGCCATCGCCCACCGAGCCCATTGATTGGCCGGGAGGACTCAGGGGAGATGGGCCAGGAGACAGGAAGTCATAGAAGGGAGAGTCCTCCAGACGCAGCCCAGACGACATAGCACCTGAGGGACCAACACACACAAACATGAGAACACAATCACAAAGAGCCAACCAAAACAGGAGCATTAAAAATCTTTAAAGGGATAGTTCAGGTTTTTTGAAGTGGGGTCATATAAAGTACATATTTATAGTCTGTCTATTTTTAGGTGGGCCTTGTTTTAGGTGGTTAAAATTCGCTTTTCATCTGGACTCCGTTCACTGCAGTACAAAGCTGAGCTTCTGGGCTGGAGCGGCTCTCTGCTTCTCCAAACTGCGGCTGCGCTGATCGGCAATTACGGTAGGGAACACACCGACTATAGTTATGTACTTTATATGACCCCACTTCAAAAAACCTGAACTATCGCTTTAAGTGTGTTCAACACTTTTAAGCCACCTCTCAAGTATACAGCTAAATTCCCCCCCACTCTATTAGTGTTCGCCCCCAAAAAGAACAGGGGCCTTTTCTTTACCAGGTTTGCTGTTCTGTTCCAGAGGGTCAGTAGCCCAAAGTTTTTTCAGTTTGGACTGGGGCGGCTCTTTGTAGCTCATAGCTCCGCCACCACTACCGCCACCAACACCCATGTCCAGGGATACATTCAGGTTAGAGTTCAAGCCTGAAGAGAGTGATGGAGGAAGAGAGAAAACAGCAGAGAAGAGAGGAAGTCAGTTGCTGTGAGTTTAAATATATGAGCAAACAGAATTGGTCAAAACTAAAAGTTTATCCACATATAACAGGCATCTACACTTAAATTCATTGGCATTCAAGTTAGGGAGAATATACTAATCAAATGTAGAAATTTACTCTAATACTAGCCACGTACTTAAAGGGAAGTTGCTGAAGGATCCAAGAGCAGCAGCATCCTTCTGCATCTCAGGGGTATTGTGGGACAAGTAGTTATCCAGGTACGGTTTGGGGAGTGGGGGCTGTTTCAGCAGTGAGGGGTCCAGGTGCCGAGGGGGCTGCATCATTGAAGGAGATGAACCAATAGGACGTGTCTAGGGACAGGCAGCAGGAGGTTAGACAAACAATCAATGAGGCAACATCATAGAACCAGTTCCATTTCATCATACAAAAAATTTAATTTCGGGTTTAATGATGCCAGATTCAGAGAGATTTTTCTCCATACACACCTGTTCAGTCTGTCGTCCCACAGGCATGACTCTCTGGCTCTGAGCCTTCTGATGATGTTGTTGTTGTTGTTGTTGTTGTTGTTGTTGTTGTTGTTGTTGCTGCTGCTGCTGCTGCTGGAGGAGAAGACGCTGCAGACAGACAAAATGAAAACATTTACAACTAAATACTGTATACTTCAAATGATAGCATTATCATTTATAAGCCAGTATGGGTATACTGCAGGGGAGCTCAACAACCACAAAAACCTAAAACAATGCAGAAAATGTCCTCATCTCCATGCCTGAGTGCATTTGTGTCACTCTACCTGTAACTGGCTGATCTGGGTGAGCTGTGACAGCTGGTTGAGCTGGGAGAGTTGGTTGAGAACAGCCACCTGCTGGGGGCCAAACAGAGGGTTCAGACCTCCATTTCCTCCTGGGTACTTCAACAGGGATGGAGGGACCTGAACACAAACCAGACTTTGGTTTTAGTTTATATACTGTCATTCAAATGTCTTTCCTGTGAATGAAATGTTAGAAAACCAACCATGAAACATTGATTATATTTGGTAGGAAATATAGCCCCCCCCCCACTTCAGCTTGTGACTAACCATCATCCACAAACATTGTAAAATGTTTATCAAAATAAATACAAGCACAAGTTGAACTATCACCTAGTAGTTTAATTAAATACATTTCTAATACAGAACAATATTCTAATATTCAGTCTAAAAGTCTATGGTCTAAAATGAACAATCTGCAAGATCAAAGAGCATTCACATAGGAGATGCTGAGACATTCAGGCCATTGTTGATCAAACTATGTAACCTTGAAACTAATGAGCAATAGATGCAATGATTCCTGAACGAGATGAAAACAATGTTCAATATTTTGTGTGCGTGTGTTACCTGAGAGGGCAGGATGGGTGGAGGCACTTGGTTACGAAGATTGGATTGGGGGGGGACCTGGGACTGGGGGCCACCTCGGCCCTGTGCTACGCTACTGCCACCCATCATAGGGTTTACATTCTGAGCAGGGAAGACACAAACACACAGAAGTGGTCAAAAAACTTGATAAAAACATAAAAATGACTGGGGTTATCCATTCAAAACGCCAGTCACTTTGTGACCACCGGCTACTTACTGGCGAGTAAAATCACATGCCGACATTTGACAGGTAACCTCCTAGAATACCATTTGTGTAATACATGGTTTATTTAATCTCTATTCATACACATAGAAAGATTCTTTGTTAATGTTGACATCTCAGAATCAGTGGCTCACAACCTCAAGACAACATCCTCTTCATCATCCCACACTCACCTGCCGAGCGCCCCCAGGACTAGAGTGGGCAGGAGACGGCCCAGAGTCGAGACAGGGGATAGGCTGAGCAGAATTGGAGGGAGAGAAGCTCATGCTTTGACTGGAGGAGAGCTCATCAGAAGCTTGGCTACCATAAGCAGAGGGGGAAACAGACAGCTGCAGAAGCAAGGCCGGGTGCACAGCAGATGGACGGCAAGCACAGAGGGACAGGAAGCGCGTCAGCAGCCAAAGAAGTGCAGAGAGGGAAGGAGAAAAGAAGGGAAAGAGTTAATTGTAAAGAAGAGGGGGAGAAGAGGAGGAATGAGACTGGGCTAGAGGTCAGAGAGAGTGGAGAGTGTAGGAAATGGTGAAAGGAGTAATACATGGTGAGTAGAAGAGAGTAAGCAACAGAGGAGTGGAGTGCAGTACAAAAATTGGGAAGAGCAGCTTTTTAATGCGAAGGAACAGCAGCAGAGCCAAACAAAACCACGGCAGCTTTGTACAGAACTACCGAAAGGAATTAATCATTACCACATATTTACAAATCCCTTGTAAAATTACCAATTGTCAAGTGTGCATATGTCAATGTTTATTTGTTGCCCATAAGTGGCACAGCCAAATCTAATAATTCATAATTATAAAATACATCTTGCAAGCTGCAAATGAAAAATCCCATCCACCAAATGCAGTGTGTTAGAACAACCACTGTGGGGCACTACAGGGCTGAGAGAGAGCCAACCAGCCTGACATTAGAGGCAGGTTAAAACATTAAAAGACTCTCTCTCACACTCCACACCTACCTCATGATCACCACCAATGGCGGAAAGACTGCCCAAACCTGTCTAGTAATGTTGTTTGTAAACAGTGTACAAGTGCCGATGCAGCCCACCTGCTGTGTGTATTCCTGTCACCCTTCTTTACCTCCACCCATAGGATACCAGATAAATGTTGATGTTTCTGTGTACCTTGTCATAGTAAGGGCTGCGATCCATGGCAGACTCTTTGTGGAGCTGGTGTCGAGACCCAGGGTTCTTCCCCATTACTCCATTGTAGTCTCCCATACCGCCCATGTCCATACGCTTGTCCTGTACCATCCCTGCTCCAGTCTTCATGGAGTCATCAGGAGAGTCTCTCTGCAAGGCAAAGACAAGAAAATAGGATTTTAGAGACTCCCTGAACATACAAAGTCGGAACTACAAGGCCTCTGACAGCAAAACGATGGGAAAGAGTACTCACAGAGAAGTTCATGCTGTTGAACTGGTTGATGAAGGGTTTCATCCAGGGTTCATCCTGTTTGTTGACTGGTTTGTTCATCTGAAAAACAGTTGAACTATGATTTACTTGAGATACTTGGTGGCCTTGTTTCTGAAGTATCAAAGACATTAGTTTCCAGTCATCAATGTTAATATTTCTATTCTGTCAAAAAAGAATTGCAGACCATAAACCTTGGTCCATAAACCTTGTTGTGCTTTACTTTAATAGGTGAACAAACCTTGTAGGCATTTTTATGCTTGTAGTTCCAGCTGTTCTGATCATGGGACCGGTTGTCGTGTTGGCTGTTGCTCCACATGCCAATCTCCACCTCCTCTTCCTGGTCCCAGCTATTGCCCATGGACACCTCCTCACCACCCCAAGTCTCCATGGGCTTGGGACCTGGAGCTACAAAGAAGTGAAGAGGAAGAAACAGAAAATAATCATTTCAACATGAGACAAGATAGCATATAGTTTTAACACGATTTTTCTCCTCAGATGCAGGTTTTTGCTGAAAATTCATGTAAATGAGTGCACCTACCAGACTTATGCTGGCCGCCCCATCCAGGCCCAGATTCTCTGCTACCCCTGCTGGGTTCATCCCAGCTGGAGCTAGTGTCCATGGGTTTCCCCCAGGCAGACGTCCCGTTGTCCACCGTTACAGGTGGAGCAGAGGAAGGCTCCCCCCACGTTGAGGACTCCTTCTGCTGGGTGTAAGTCTCACCCCAACCTGCAGGAAAAGAGGGAGGTACCCATTAGAAAAAGGATGCATTTTCTGTGGTGTTGTCTTGAACCAATGGCCATTCATTAAAATGTATCATTATTTGAATACTCAAAAAGCTAAAATGCATCTAAAGCTAAAATACACAAAGGACAGCAAAAAACATTACTTTCTATCCAGCAGAAACAATGATACCACAATATTCCAACTAGATCTGTACGCTGCATGTCCTCACACACGCACACAATAATGTTTAAAAAAAAATATTTTATAGAACAAAGAAAGTCTAACTGTTACTGGCAGTTAGAGCTGCACGATATATCGCTTGAGCACTGTCATCACGATGTATGTGTGCGCAATAGTCACATCGCAGGGCTTGCGATGTAGGAGGCAAACTAACTCATCTAATTTCAAGTGTACCTGACACACACTGACACTCCGTCAATCACATTAGTTCTCATTCAGTGTGCCGAAGCAGACCACGCCCCTGCACATGGAGTGAGTCTCTGGTAACAACATTGAAAAATGAGCAACGAACAAGCAAAAATGCCGAAAACGAAGACTTGGTGCCAAAAAGAAAAGCAACGTCAATTATCTGGAATTATTTCAGCTACAAGAAGGATGATATTGACCAAAAACGTGTTCTGTGTCGACAGTGCCTTGCATCTGTTGCCACAACGAGAGGTAACAACTAATTTGTTTGACTATTTACGTCGGTACCACACAGCTCAGTACGACGAATGCTTTAGGGCTGTTCTTATTTTATTTATTCATTTTAATATTGTTTTGGTAAAACTTGTTTATTTATTTTGTACTATTTACAAAAAAAGTGGTTGTGGACCACTCAGGAATCTGATGTAGAGCTGCTCTTATTATTTTTAAATAATTTTTGATTAAAAAGAAAGATGTTTAGTTTTGCTGTAAAGATTTCAGTTGTTGAATAAAAGGTTGAATATCCTGTTTATCACTCATCGTTAGTTACTTAATGTAATTATGAAGCTAGAATTTTCCATTTTAAGATGGAGAGCTCAAAAGGTTCAAAGGTTTGTTTATTGTCATTCAATTCACGTTTGCACGTGATAGAGCGAAACCTGTACTCAGGTCCCCGCACAATAAAAGCAAGCAATAAAAGATAACAATAAGAATATCTCTCACACAGACATTCAAATTCCTGTACTTTTTCATATCGCAGGGTTAAAAAAAAGAAATCGCAATGTCAGTTTTTTCCAATATCGTGCAGCCCGACAGTATTACCCCTATGGCCAACTACATATGAAGATGTAGCAAATAAAACACATAATACTGGCATTTATCAAGACTTTCCTTAGACAGAGTAGCCATATCAGGCTTGTTTGGACACTCAAGAGTTGGAGGGTGGGTGGCATCATGTGGAAAAGGTGACATCGATGCCCCTCATTTGCATATGTTGATGAAAACATTTTCTTCTTGGGAACCATTTGCTGCAATGATGCTGCAAGTTTACACTGTTTTTCTCTGCTGCAAAGCTCCAGGAGCAAGCCCTGCTCACGTCCCTGGAGAACCCCATGTCACCTTGCTTATGTAAGTGTTGTTTACTTTAAGCCCTGTGGGTGTGCACAGGTCCCCATATGCTTTTAAATGTGAGACTGTGCTCTCAAAGTGAGTGTTAGTTTGAGTTCAAAGAGCTCCGGTTACAGCTGACCACCCAGACCTGCAACTTTCTCCCTCCACAGGAGGCGTTTGGGGAGATGCCAGGGATACCTCCCCGTAAAAATAGGACAGATCATGGGGTGGCCTCAGGCTCCGGTGTCCCTCATGTGACTGAACATGCTCGCACATAAGTATGTGCAGATAGACCAACACAAAAACACAGACATAGCGAAACAGTCATGCAGAGGTAGCTGAATTTGCACAAACTGGCACGTTTTCATGTTTTAAGGTAGATGTACATATGTACTTTAAACTTACACGCAAGCAAGGGTGTACGTGTGATGCAAACACCAAATGATAAAATGTAACCCTAGCCTGCATCTATTGCTCCGTTTCACTATCTATGTAGGTGCATTAGTTGATCTAATAAAAGGGGGATGAGAAACACAAGATGTGTGAGAGCACATGTATTTGACAAGTTGTATAGAATATCAATTTGATTTCAGTTGCACATATTCAAATCCTGGAGCAGACTAAGCAGTATATTATTTCAAAGACAGAATCAACATATTTATCCAATTTTAAATATTACAATAACATTTAAAATTAAAAGTATGCATTTACTTAAAGACCTCAGAATTTTTCTCTCAATTTACAAAGTTGCCACTTTTAATTCATTTCTGCATAAAAATGATCAGAGAAATAATCAGGTTGTAGAATTCGATTCACAGTAGCTGCCTAGTTTGACCCGCCCTTCCTTTCCATCCACTTCGCTGCTCCAGTTAGCTAGCGAGACAGCAACCCTGCATAACCCCAACAGTCCCTCCCCTCTTTTCCCTTCCTCAGCCCACTTCTACAGAATAGCTACTTTTTAGTTTTCCCATCTAACATTGGAACCATTCCTATTACCGAGTCACCAGACCTCCTCCTCTACCACTCACGGTCTCTCTCTCTCTCTCTCTCAAACCCAACAAAAGCTTGTGTTTCACTGAGCAGAATTGGCGGGTGAGAGAGAAAGGGAGGAGGAAAGAAAGGCGAATGAGGGGAGAGAAAAATCGATGCTCTTAGCATTCCAAAGGGATGACTCAACCAGCTTTACAAAAAGCCCTCGACATAGACAACACCATGGGGAGATGGGAGAGAATAGCTGTACGTGTTTGTTTTCTATCTATGCCTCTGTGCAAATTGTGTATGCTTTTGAATACATTTGTCAATGTGTGTGCATCCACGCTGTTTTGTGTCAAAAACCTTTTAAGACCTTGATTCAGCTATCTCAAAAAGAGAGTGTGGGTGGGTGGGACTTGCACCTTTTTATCCATTCGTGAGGCTTACAGTCTGCACCAGAAGGCTTGCACTTACATGCTTGTAGCATTTTAGATAATGGCTCGTGTCCCAGCATTTTTATGTGTACCTCAATACCAAATTAAAAATAAAACGTTAATCTGCAAGCTAATGCAACCCAGGCTCGGTACATTCTGTCACAAGTGTGAGGATGAAAGCATCCCTGCAGGCTTAACTACACTAAACATATAACTAATGACGAGATCTGTTGTAACCTGGCATACTACAAAGAGAGCTAGTGTGACTCAGAGGTGTTCGAATCAGCATCATCTTTGTTTCCACATGTATGCACGTGCTCGCACACACATTTTTGTACTCCTGTCTATTTGTGTTTTCGTAGTCAAAGCTCTGTGAGAGATTATGACTGGTTAAGCTGAAATTTTGTTTATTCATTACTTACATCTACCATCTGTATAGAACATATTTGTAAATTATTTTTAGTTAGGACAGCTAATTAATCTGGCTTCATCAGGCCCTATGGGTGCATGCATATAAATTCCATCTTACCAGAAGTGCAGCTTTTGTCCTGGGCAATAGGCTGCATGGGCTGAGGAGGATGCTTTGAGATGTTTGCTGGGTGGGACTGGCGCTGAGAGGATGGGCCCATAGCCTCCTGTTCTGATTGGCCAGTCCTGTTGTTCCACATGTTGACAGCTCCACCACTGTATTTAACTGGGAGGAAGGTTGAATTATATGATCAGTCTGGAATTTCATGATGTTGTTCAGGCTTTGCAGCCACTTTTTTTAAAGAAATGTGTAGTGGTTTGAGGCTTTACCAGGGTCTCCCCAAGCTGCAGTCCCATCATCGATCTCCATCCTACGACGAATGGACTCTGGAGAAGGCTCTTCCCACCCAGTTGCCACTTCTTCCTTCTGACCTGCTGTGGGCATGGGGCCTCCCAGCCAGCCTGATAGAATAGACATGGGAATAAAAGTGAATCATCAATTGTATGTCCTCCCACCTCTGTCTTTGCTATACAGTGTATAGCAGGATTGCCGTGTACAGACATGCAGAAAATACATTATTGTCTACTTTCTGTGTGAAAAAAAGAAGAGATATTTGTTTGGGTGCATGTGCAAAAAGGGACACTAAAAACAATAGGACATATGAACACATTTACATGGAGACAAAATATGAGCTACATTACAAAGAGTACTAGGTACTCTCACTATAGGTTGTTTTTCTCTGTGACTAAAAAGGACAGTGAATTATATAGATCTTGCTAACTACCTGTAGGTTTGTTAGGGCCTTGATTGCCTCTGGATGTGTTGGATTCAGGACCTTTCCCCCACTCGTTGGAGGGCTTGGAATTCGGCTCACCCCAGTTATGGGATCCTTGGTTGTTCTTCATTGGCTCACCCCAGCCCTGGCTGTTACTCTGAGGATTGGGTTTATGGACAGAGTCACCCCAGTTGGAACTTGGGTTTGGAGTGCTCTGGTCTGGAGTATTTGATCCTCCACTGCCAACCCAGGTGTTGCCGCTGCTGGTGTTGGTTCGGCTTGGCTCGCTCCAACATCCAGAGCCAGACCGGTCACTGTCGCTGTCCCAACCTGCTGAGCCTGCACCTTTTTGAGGCTCCCCCCAGTGGCTGCTGGCCCCTGGTCGGGCACCATCTCCACTATTACCCCAGCCTTCACTTCCATTTCCACTGTTGGAACCCCAGCCCTGTTGTGGTTTGGGGGCATTAGTCCATGTATTGGACCTACACAAAAGCAATCAACGTGAAGAGTAAAATTATAATGTGGATATAGACAATAATGTTTGCAAAAAGTAGAGAAAATGAAATGAAAATACCATCAGTATTTCCTAATTTAAAATTAGATTACCTGTCTTCTTTGTTAATGTTATTGCTCCAGGTGTTACTGGTGTTGCTGTTGTTTCCCTTGTAGTTGGATCCATCATCCCAGCTACTCTGCCCACCTCCACTTGCTGGGACTTTGCTGTCCCAACCAGAGGTTGGTCGCTCTCCCCAGCCTGAACCTCCTGTACCAGGGCCTGAGCTGCCCGGACCACCTCCCCAACCTGCAAGTTGAATTGAAAATGTTCTCTTTTATACCTGAACATGTTTTTTTATATCACTAAAATACATTACCATGTCATACATATTATAGCCATACCTCCAGAGGTCTGAGAAGGAGCTGCCGGTGTTGCTGTGCCCCAGCCGGAGCCTCCGCTGCTATGCTTTCTTTCGTCTCCCCTGGGACCCTGGTGCTGATTGTTAGAAGTAGTAGTGACATCCCAGGCGGTGTTCTGCCGTACAGGCGTCTGTCCCCATCCAGTGTTGGACAGAACCCTTGGATCCAAATCGTTCCGGGCAACAGTTGGCGGTATCGTTGGAGTACCCTTTCTGCGGTTTCCCCCTTTTGATTGGCTGCCATCTCTGTCAGAGCTGGAACGACCTCCAGAGCTCTCTCCGCTTCCCTCACTTCCTCCAGAGCGACCCCAGCCTCCACTCCCCAAGCCATGGCTTCCACCTCCTCCACCTCCCATGCCCATGGCGTCATCCTCCAGGCTCTTCCAGCCATTGTTGGCAGAGCTTCCTTTATGACTTCCAGCATCTGAATGGTTGTTACCAGGAGCTGTCGATCCCCATTCTCCATTTGACATCTTGTTGTTAGATGTGGAAGAGGACGATGAGGAAGAGGAGGAAGAAGACGCACTGCTCCCCCAGGGGCGAGGTATCCCTGCTGGAGGGCCCATCGTAGTTTGGTTGCCATTTCCTGGTGTTTGGCCTGCAGAGCCTGGAATCTGACTTGAGCCAACACCCCAGGACAAGTTACTCTGGGGCTGGTTTGGGTTATTGGTGGGCCCCTGGTCCCAGCGTGGGGCCCCAGTGTTATTGTGGTTATTATTACTCTTGTAAGCAGCAGTTAAGGAGTTTTGGGGGGTCCCACCCTGCATTAAGGCAGGGTTTTGGGGGTTCACAGTGTCTGCATTTGGGTGGCCCTTGTCTCCAGGGTAGGTAGTTGCGCCCCAAGGTGTACCGAAGGCCCCAGGAGCCCCCAGCTCTCCTTGTGGGTGCTGGGGGGCTGATGAGGGGTTTCCATTGGGCAGCGGACCCCCACTCCCTCCTCCAATAGAGCCCCAGGGACAATCCCCGCTAAGTTGGGGTGAGGCGGTAGAGTTTGGTGGACTAGAGGTCATTGTGGCATTAGTAGTAGTAGTAGTAGTATTCATCATAATAGTGTTATTTGGTCCATTGGATTCAGTGTTAAGGTTGGTAGGCTGGAGGCCACCATTTCCACTGTTGCTGCTTCCTAACACCTTGCTGCTTGCTGTACCATTATTCACCTCAGTGTCTTCCATCATACTGCTGTTGTTTGGAGCTGCCATGCTACCCCAGCCCAACATTGGGCCCTGTTGGGGAGCTAGACCCAGTTTGGAACTCATCCCCTGAGCCTGTGGAGGACGCTGGCCCTGGGACGCTGGGCTTGGGGTTAGATTCTGTGGCCAGGCACCGTGGTTGGCATTTGGGTTTAAAGTGTTTGGGTTTAACCCTCCATTGATGCAGGGGGTGCTTCCGCCGGCGGTGATCATGTTGCTGCCTGACGGGGTGCCCCATACACCTCCATTATTGACGGGCTTGTTGTTGTGGTTACCCATGTTATTGCTGCCAATACTGCTGGACCCAGCCACGGAGTAGTGGGAGGGCCCGTTGATGTTATTATTTCCATTATTTGCACCGCTGATGGTTCCCATTCCTCCACCAATTACCTGGCGACTGTTGCCGTTGCTGTCTCCATTCACTGAAACGCCGACCATCATGGCAGAAGTCACCATAGAGGAAGAGGGGGAAGAAGCCGTAGAAGACACAGAAGAAGAAGCATTTGCTGACATCATCATCACTGTTGTCACAGCGGCGAGGTTTTTCTCAGAGCCGATCGACGAGCTAGAGTCTGCGTCCATGCATTCTGATGCCAACTCAGGGTCTGATCCTGACCCACAGCCTGAAGAGGAAGAAGACGAGGAGCAAGAGAATGAAGAGGATGAGGGAGGCCAGACAGAAGAGTTAGTTGAAGAAGGGTTGTTGGGTTTGTCTGTGTTTCCGTCCACTAGGACTTTGCCCCAGTTGCTGTTGCCGTCACTGCTGCAGGGCGAGCCAGAGGACCAGGGGGAAGGCTCATACTGCGAGTCCAAGCCAGAATGCTCCAGACCTGAAAAGAGAAGGGTGGACATGGATGAAGATGATACTGTTAGATTGGTGAGATGTACATTTCATAAAAGATGACTAAATATACTTTTCTACTAATATAGTTTAGCAAGGATGCAGTTTCACATTGTCAAGAAATGACGTCCATATTAAATGAAACAACAGATGTGGTTGGAATTCCCTTCATTCACTGTCGCTTTTATATTTTTCTATTCCCTCCAACCTTCAGCATCCCAACTGTTCTGAATGTGATCAGTGCCAGGCCTGAGCCTGGACACAGCTGCCACCATTTTGTCACCACAGCAGGACCCAAAAGCATGCCAAAGCTATAAACTAGGATTCAGAGAGGCGGAGGTTGAAAATCAGCAGGAGAGGAGAGATGGAGGGCATAGGGGAGATGGCAATTGAGTGTGAAAAGAGGCAGGGAGGGAAGGAGGTGCAAATGAGAAGAGGTGGTGGCAACGGAAAAGGTTCAGACTTGATTTAAACCTTGATACTTTTTCCAAACACAATAAAACTGTCTGAGATCATCTGCATGCGGGCCTGGCATGTCCCTAGAATTAGACTCCAGAGACCACTTCTGATCCGATTTTCCTTGCATGACCATTATGCACACACTCATCCAGTCACAATCAAGAGTGTCTGAATTTTCAGTGCTGCAGCAACTCTCTGAATAATTGCCTTATTTATCATAATTTGGCAGGAGTCTTTGTAACTCAAACTGCATCCTTGCAGTGGAGGTCCCCATTCATATCCTGCTGTAAGTTACTTTAATGCCAGATGGTACTTGGTGAGTACCAAAGCCTTTTAGTGTGAAGGCAGTGTTGTAGCTAAGTAGTCACTGAAATAGGCTTTTAATTGTGACAGAACCTCTAATGTTACTCAAGACTACCCAAGGTTGACTCCATTCAGTTGATCCAAATAAACTTAGTGATTTGAGACAATGCAAGGCCTACATAGATTTTCAGGCATCTCAAAAAATCCAGTAACATCTGTCTTGTTGTTTCTGGTTAATGAAAAATCCTAAACCTTTAGAAAAGGGATGGAAAACAAAACATTCTGCTTGAGCTTTGCAGTTTAGTAATGAGCTTATGGGTTGTGAGCAAACACACGATGAGGCTATAAAGTCAAATCATTTCTGGTACCTGCCCTATGAAGATACAGAGGGCAGCATATCCACTCCATTGGCTCTAAGGCATCTCACAGGAGCACCATTTTATTATTGACACTTTATATTCTTTCAAATCAGAAAAAAAAAAAAATCTACCTTCTTTATTTTTTGCCAGTCTCTTCACCAACTATCTCCTGAGACCACCAACGAGTCTCTTGACCGATTGGTTGCACAGCTTTGGGTCACTCTCACTCAAAGCATCTCTCACTTTCAAAGCCTCTCCTTCACATAAAGTGTTTGCCAGCTCTCCATGGTGCTTGTGGTGTTCGCTTGCCAAGTCTCCTCTTGCACCCTCTCTCACACCCACTTTCTCCTTCACTCATTCATCTCTCTCCCTGTCTCTTATATACGACATGAATAAAATGCATCATCTGTCAAGGTCAGGTCAGACTCGGTTTACCTAGTCTGTCGATCACAATGTAGAGAGCCAAAGTAAGACAATGGGTGGAAGAGTGAAATGCAGAGAAAATTGGAAGGAAGAGGGCAAATGTGTAGTCACCTGTTTGATTAGGGGAGTGGCTGACGGAATCCCGAATGGGAGCCATGCCTGGAAACAGAGAGAGGAAAGACTGTCAAACAGACTTGGAGGGAGTTAGAGACAGAGCCAGAAAACATAAATGGCGAGATGCTAGAAATAGTTTGGACAGAGAACATTCAATGAGAATCAAGCAAACAGAGAAGAAGACAAGAGTGTTAAAGTAAGAGGGTTCAAAGACAGAAGAGCTTGCAAGTAGAATAGCATTAGTGGACAAACCCTGTAAGTTGCTGAACCTACATTAGTAGCTACAATTGGTTATCCAGCTGATAAAATAAGTAATTACTTACGTGTGTGTGTGTAATTCTCAGGGACTAGAGGAAACTTCTCAATTTGTAATTTAGTCCCCTTTTGGTGCAATAATAAGACTGTACACTAACAAGTCATAATGTTCTACTTAGTTTGGCCAATATCACTGTTATAAAATCAATTTAGAAAATAATTTATGTTCCCCAAAAATTGCAATTTTAATTTAAATGCCACAGATCATTACAAGTAAATCATGTTTAGGGTGCTATTTAGAGCAGCCTCCACTCTGAATTTATTACAGTCAGTGTTTACTTTTCCGGGATAGAGGTACAAGTACAAACTCACCCGAAAGCTATGAGCCATGACACACCCACATTGTAGCATTTATAGCCATTTAAAACTAATAGCAAGAATGTGATTACTGGTAGACAATGTGCGTGTGTGGGCTCATTTCCTTGTATGTGTTTGAGGATGCAGGCGGATCTGATTGAATGCAATCCACTGCTGTTTGCTTGTGCTCTTTCCTTTCTTTTCATGGTTTACCTGTGAGTGGGGCGCGTGGATGTGGCTCCTGGCTGGGCAGAAGGACGTCCCCTGGTTGAGTGGAGAACAGGTGACCTCTGGTTCCCAGGTCGACAAAGGGGAGGTCAAAAGGTCAAAGCTCAGAGGGCACAGCCTCAAGGGCCTGAGATGAAGAGGCAGTGCTTGTCAGAGCGGGCAGCAGGCTGATCGGGCCCCCTTGGCATTGCTGAGGACTGTATGTGTATGTATTCGTATGTGTGTGGGGGAGTGTGTATGTAGGTGTATGTGTGGGGAAGGGGAGGGGGGGATGTGGTTCAGATTAAGGACTCTGCCTTGACTTGGTATGCTCTGGCACTGCAGGGATAGAAAGAACGAGACAAAAAAGGAGAGGGATATGGTTAGGTCCATTATCAATAACTTCAAAGAATCACCAGTTTGGAAACCACTCAGTCACATCAATATCCATGAACAAATCACACCAACAGCAATGCACAGCGACTCATGAACACACATAAAACACAATTGAGCTTTGAGTCGTGTAGCTACTGAAAATTAGCTTACTGATGTGTGCACTTATCAATAGCCAAAGTACAGTTTATTCCCTGTGACAGTGCAATGATAGTTAACACAAGGTTTTCAGTGGGACTAAATCTAGTGTTACTGGAGATTAGTAAATTGTTTTGCTGGTGATTGTATTCCCTGCGAACAATCTCCATCAGCCCCACCCAACACACACAGCCAAAGATGATCACTGTTCTTATGGGCTCTACGTGGCATCTCCTCAGCCCTGATGCACATGTTACATTTTAAAGAAGGTGCAGGCCAGCTCTAATGGAGGCTATGGCATATAGTAGCTATGGATGCCAATTCAATGATGTTTTCGAAATTAATTACAAGCCCTTTTGACCCAGTGAACACGGCCTTATCCGTTCACCCTGTTCTCTCTACAGGTAAAAGGAGACTAATTATTCCCATCTCTCCTCTCTCCTGCTTATGGTACACTGTCGACGAGTATGTGAGTCAGAAAAAAAACACACGAAGAAAGAGAGACCACCCTGCACACCTTCTCTTGAAGGGGGATGATTGTGTATGGGTTAGACTAGATTAGGGTTATACAACAGGCTTAAAGCTGGCAGCACTACCCTAGGACGCCATTGCAAGCAAAACCTCTTATCCTTGAGCAGAAAGAGAGAGGAGTAGAAACAAAAGACAGCCGGACAGTGAGAGGGCAAGGTAAAAACAATAAGAAGCAGACTCCTTCAGTAAAAAGTGGACTAGTGTGTTTGACAGTAAGAAGGTGTGTGTGTGTGTGTGTGTGTGTGTGTGTGTGTGTGTGTGTGTCTTCTGACCTTTTCTTCAAGCAGGTTACCAAGTGTGTTAGCCCTCTCTGCCTGCTGCAGCAGTACCCAGGTCTATTTATAAGCCTTGAGTTCAAATAGCAACCACTCTGTTCACTAGCCATAATGATACGAGAGCAAACAAAACCATGTGTGGACAATGAGCAAGTTTGCATGTGCAATGGAGCATGAATGTGTTGCAAGTTTGAGAGTGTGTTCACAAATGTTATTAAAATGCAGTATGGAGGGGCATGTTTACTATAGTAAGAACAACCGTATCAAATAGAGACAAAATAATCCAACCACTCCAACTCACAAGCGATAAAATTTATTTCAGGCACACAAACCTACAAACCCTACATACTGACCAGACGCACTTAACCAAGGCCAAACTCCACCTTTGTTAATTCACAGCTCACTAGCTAAACCTGGGCACAAGGCCAGCATCTCATCAAAGTCTGCCAGAAGCTGCAGGGCCTCCCTCTGGAACCAATCAAACAACAGACAGCACAATGATATCACTATTATGAACTCAAGAAAGTGATCTTAAAGTATTTTAAAGAAGAAGCACGACAATACAAAGAACCCCCTTACTAAGAAACATAGAAAGGTACAGCATTGACTGTGGGGTTGACCTGCTCCCTCAGGCAGCCCTGACACTAAATAGGACAAGCCCCTTCCAGCAAACGCAGTTGTTTACTTACATGGATCTTGACTCAACCTTCTTACATGGAAAGACCTCTGTCAACCCGAAAGCATTTGATTCAAAGAGGCTACACAGGGAAAAACACTTATCCTTATAAGGCAGTGCAAGTCAAAGTCATGTAGAAAGATGCTCAACACTTGAGACACACAGACATTGTTTTTTGGGGGGGGTAAATAAAGATTTTTATCTTTTAACCATTATTGAATTCTCCATATATTTAACTCTCATTTTATAGTGGTTGTCTACATGATATTGTGTTCAAAACAACCAACCTGAGGTAATCAATAACTAAAATCATTGCTTGTTGCAGCGCGAGTGTGTGTATGATTGTAAAACGAGTGCGATTGCAACACACATTGCAATTTAATCACAATATATAAACTTCAACATTGCTCAGTCCTGGTGTGGACAAGCATGTTCTTTGCTGCTGCTCGGTACATAGAGTACAGTTTGTTCCTCTTTCCCTTTGCCTCCATCTGAGAGCTGCTTTCATGAGGGCCCCTGGAGTTGGCAGCAGCTCGACCGCTGCTATCATCTTACAGACAGAGCCCGTTGAGGGGAGAGGGGATAGAGAGAGGGGGGGAAATATAGGGACAAGACACAAACACAGAGTGTGTGGCTAAGGAGAAGAGAGAAGAGAAATGTGACAAAAAGAATAAGAAAAAACTCAGATGATACCAAGGTTAAGGAGGAGGAAAGAGAGGTGGAATGTGGAAAAGGAGGGACAACGAGCAAAAGGCAAAAGAGCCCGTCATTGAAGTTGATGTGAGAGGAATGCAGCTGCAGCTTCTAACATGTATAAAAGGCAGAAAGGTCAATTTCCTGAAGTCAGCCGCACATCAAGCCAGTACAATGTGTACTCTTTGCAAGAAGCAAAGAAACTAAAGTGTGTGAAAGTCTCCAACATGCTGGATCCTAGAACAGTGAGATAGGATCAACAGAATTAACCAAGAAAGTGTTTTTTCTACCTTACCTGTTACATAAACTAACCTGGAGAGTAGGAGTAGAAAAGAGGTGGTTCTAAACCAAGGTACATGTGAATATAGATGAAAGGCTGTTTTTTGTACATTAGGTCATAAAAGACAGACCCTGTAATCAACACAGGTTTTAAAGCTATTTGAGTGTCCTGAGTACTTGAGGAACTTAGATCAAATAAGTCACTGTATTTATTAGAGGAGGTCACTCGATTTACCAGATTTTATTTGAGATCATTTGATCCAAGTTAAAAAAAAAATGAAAGTAATGCCAATCACTGGAGACAACCTACAAATGGTAAAACAATCCAATTTACAAGCTTTGACTGTTTGACTGGGCTGTCGAAATCACTATATGCACTGATTGTCAACTGAACATTGCTTTTCGCTTAAGGCACTTTTCATGTGTCCTGTTGCTATGCAACTGCAAAGTCTATTTGAAACATGGTGCTTTGTTGCCAAAAGCTGACATATTCTTTATCATTTGCATGTCAGTAAAACACACCAGACCCTCAGCAACAAATTTCAACATTGAATGAAAAAAAAAGAAAAAAGGCTGCTCTAAAAGTGGGCGGTATAAGAGGTATAAAACACAGATATGCAACTTGACACGGATTTGGCTACACAGTTAGTCCTAGTACTAAATGGATTTCACCTGTCACATCACTTCAAGTGCAGCACAAGCATTGGTGAACTCACTGCACTTCTATTTTTATGTTAAACAAATTTACACTCGAATTGTGATAAAGGGACCAGAACTTACAGCAGATCTGAACATTCCTCATACATGGACATGTTTCCTCATCCCCTGTAGCACTCCTAGAAAATCAGCTCCAGCTCCCACACAACACACTAGCAAACACTCCTCATACTCAGAAATGTTTGATTATGAGGGCCAGCATTGCTGCCTATTTATTCTGTATACAGCAAATGGTGTACATACACTGTATTATTATTATTATATGTTAAGGATAAGGATGGTTTAATTGATTATCTTCATACTCCTTGTTGGGTTAAACCCATCGAAATCTATTTTCTGAAGCTGACTAACCAGTAAAGGAGCTCCTGTAAGGGAAGACCATGTTGTCATGGCAACATTCCTAAACACTCCCAGTTCCTCTGGGCTTGTCAGAGCACGATGACATCAGTGCAAGACGCACATGCCAGTGTCCCTCTCTCTCTGTCTCTCTCTCGCTCTCAAGTATGCAAAAAACCCTTGTGAACAAATAGAAAAGCTTACGGGAAATCTTTCCTGTTTCAAGAGCATGAGGAAGTGTGAAGACATTTACCAGAGTGTTGAACATCCTTTTCAAAACAGTGTTCACTACATGAGATTGTATGCACAACGTAATGTGTGCAGGAGCAGATAAGGACACTTGTCACATGGTCCATCAGCGTCACTTCAAACCTTGGAAGGAGTTACGAGGGGCGTCCACATATGCACACCAAACTCTAAGTGCAACGTACACAAAAACACAAGCTTCAGTTTTTACTATGACTCATTACTGGGTTGTCCATAATTCAGCCATTTATTAACTTTACAGTGACCTATCCACCCACACCCAGGCTGGTAGTGGCTGCCACCAGGTGTGGTCAGGAATTTTTAATACTTTACAAATAGTTTAAAATTATCATGATGAGTGTTGGCTTCTAGTCACTGGTTTGAGTGAGGATTTTCTGGGAGTTGAGCATGCTTTGCGGCAATTACTATTGTGCATGGCCAGGTTTATGTCTCTACGCAAGGACACTTTATACTCAAGGCGGCAACTTTGGCAGAAAACAAGCCCTTGTTAATTCATTGTTTTCTGGTTGATGACTGGAGATTTCACCAGCCAGTTTCTATTATTATTATGTAAATTATTATTATTTACAATTCATCTGCAACTTATTTTCTTGATTAATCAATTAATTGTTTGGCTTGTACTGTGTCAGAAAATGGAAAAAATGTCATCACAAGGTCTCAGAACCCAATGTGAAGTTGTGAAAGATATTTGTTATGTCAGAAAACCACCCAAAACTCAAGATATCCAGTGTACTATCATATGAGATAAAGACAAGCTGGAAGAACAAACATTTCAGAAAGCAAATAAAGAGAATTTGGGCATTTTTGCTTATAAAAAAATACCTAAAACAAACTCTTTTTTTTGTATTACAATTGATGCACATACTTTTATTAA
>OMLP01020235.1:24934-35677 GCA_900302685.1 Spondyliosoma cantharus
TGTGTGTGTGTGTGTGTGTGTGTGTAGATTTGAGTCATAATCCCACAAAGTTCAAAATCCAAAATAATCAAACTGGTGCATGCTCAAGAGCCTCTGACTACTGAAGGCAAACCAGCCTATGGACTCAAGCTATAGTAAGACACTGTCAAGTATAGACACTGAGTCTTTCAGAGGAACAATGACTTCACTCATGTTATTGTATAACCATTATCTAGGGGGACGATAAATGGCTGTGCCAGTTCACAGTTTGGTACTACAGAGACTACTGAGCTGTTTATACTGAAACACACCACCAAATCTAATAGTACAGTCAGAGGGTGAGACTAGAGACACAGCAGGATGGAGGTGGAGAGGAGTGAAAAGTGAGAGACAAAGAGAGCAATTGAAACATAAAGACACTCAAGGTCAGAGCTAGACGCTATCAGACTTCCTGCCTACACGAGCCGTGACAGTAGTTTCAGCTGTAACAGTAGCAGGCTCGTACAAACAGGACTCAGTGGAAACTGTAACAGCAATTCAAATGGAAAAACGCTACTACGTCACACTGCAAAGTACACCAGTGCTCAACGCACACAGAAAGCACTATTTGGGCAGACAAACAGAGACAAAGCACAGACCATTCAAGGACGAAAAAATGTTGGAAAAATAAACATCTTAATATTGTGAAACTCTTGAAGCCTTCAGAGCTGAGATGGACAAATAGTTTAAAATTAGACAATAGGAGTTGATGTGAGCCAAGCAGTGTGTGGATTTCTCAAGTCTTCTGGGAGTTGAGCATGCTTTGCTATTTTATACTTTGCCAATGTCCATCATGTACTGCCAGAATCATGTCTCGACACAAAACTGCAGCACTGATGGTTTTCAAATATTTCAACCTTAAACTGATCCTTCTTTTACTACCTACAGTACATTTGTAGTGATTTGTAATGCATTTAGTATTGAAGATGGAAAGCCTATAAAGGGCCTTTAACACTACAAGAACTGAAACCTACATTTTAGCAGCTCACCGCTCATTACAGATTAATAGCTGTGTGCAAGTCGAAACAGCAGATGCCGATAAATCAACAAGTCCTCACAGGGTACAACAAATTTGCAATGGCAAATCAATAGTCAGATGAAGCTCTGAGCAACTTGAAGTACAACCATATCAGGATTTTACTTAATTCTTATGTCCAAATCAATTACTTTGATTGCTATAGTTTACATAAAATTACTAAAATGAGTATCAGTATGAGTAGAAGTACTCGTTTCATGTCCAGAACACAAACCCAACCTTCCCACAGCTCTTGACAAGACAATGACATCTTGTCTCACCTTTTCACCAGACCTGTATCTTCTTATCCTCCTGCCTCGTCACACTCTCCGTCTCTCTCTCTCTTCCATCCACTGTTCTTCCCTCTATGGGTATGTTCCCTGTGGAAAACAGAAGGAAATACAATGATTGCAATTGGTAATATATTTTGTGTTTTATGTGGCCCAATAACATAAATAATGGGTGAAACTAAAGGAAGTATGTCATTTTTGGTTATAAATTAGCACACTGAGACAACCTAGTAGCGATCCAAACAAAAGGGGCGAGAGAAGGGGAAAAAAATCCTTCTTTTACCCCATCATTTACTTAAAAAGCCAATAAAAAGAAAGAATTGGTGTGTTTTTCTTATTTGTATGAGATAAACAACTTTAATCAGAACACACAAACACTTAATAGACAGCCTCATAAACCTAAACGATATGAATGAACATTTGAGATGGGAGCCATATTACCTCATGGGGGTTCATGAATAAGGCCACTGACAGCCAATGCAAAAGTTAATGTCTGCACATGTAGCAGCCATTGTCATGACAATCACAAATTTGTGTGGAATTTATTTTAGACAGCAACTCCACTAATTAATCACTTAAATCATTTACAATATAAAAACTTTTTCTACTACCTTTTTTATTTCATATTGACAAAGCCTTTTATTCAATAAATCCCAAAATATTTAGCAACCTAATCGATGACACCTACATGGCACACATTTTTCCAAAATATGATAATTGTGACTGGAGAGGAAGAAGAGAGGTAAGACCAACAACAGGACATGCATCATCTGCATTTAAAGGCATTTTATCAAACATAGATTCAGTACCTCCAACTGTGTACAACTGTGTATAGGGTCCTTATATCGGCAGGTGCGCCAAATATCTTCCATTGGTGCCAAATAAAACTCATGCAAATCTGAGGGGAAACACTGTCACAACCATATTACTTTTTTGGCTTCCAGAAAGAAATAAGCTATTGCTATTAGTGTCCTATTGGTTTGTAATCAGACGGTAGCTTCTCCCTCAGTGAGTGTTAAGTTCAGCAGTACTTGGCTCAGTGGGTGTGCCATTTAGCCTGCAGGAGAAAGCTGCAGGCTGCAGTCTAATCCGATAATGGGATTACAGCGCAGCACTTACCTTAGCTATAAACAGACAGACGTGAAGAGATGCTGACTGCAACTCAGACACCATGGCTACAACATTTAAAGTGCATCATTTATCCACATATGGCATTTCATTTGAGAATTGCGCCGATTCCGTTTTAAATGCAATTAAATGTTTAGTATGTTGGAGATATTTACTGCATTAAACGACTAAATCTTCAGAAACTAAGACTTGTTTTCACAGAATCATTTGATGTAACAAAAAGAAAAAAAACTGCTTAATTATTGTTGAACAGGCAGAGCTATCCCTCTTTAGAATACATCAACTAATTAACATCAGTTAGATCTACTGGATAATGTATCATCAAGCCAGGGGACAACAATTAAAATATGCACTGTCCCAGGAGGACAACATACAGATCTTACAAACAGTGCTGAGTTGCTGCAGGCACCAGTGATCAGAGCTGGTGCTAAACTCTGCTGAATGTTCACGGGTCATCTTTACGTAAACGAAAGTCCTGGCCTTTGATTGTATGTGCAGTCTGCTAAGCTGAAGCATAGAGATGACCAGAGAACAGCCGGTGACGGCTTTCTGATAAACAGACTGCAGCGACATGCATCGCTGTTTGACACCATCTTCAAAAGTCACCAAAGTCAGAAATGTTTAGTTACCTACCTAAATTATTCAATGAAAGATTAAATCAGCCGTTTGTCTGAACACACACAGTTTCATCCTTCTTTTGCTTCCACCTTCAGTCACCACCCTCCTTCCTCTGTTCCCACACTCCCCCCTCTCTTTCCTCGACTCCTCTCCAGCCATCAGTGCTTCAGCAGATGGTTCTGGGTTCAAGAACAACAGCAGAACATGGTGGGGGCCCTCCTGGAGTGCACACATACACACCACGGACAGCATCTGTTTATCAATGGGCCAACAATTCCCCATCCCCCGACAGCTACAGCTGACAGAGGGAGGGGGGCCATCGAGAGTCATCAAAAGCAAAAGGAGGGATAAAGAAGAACAAGGCGGTCACCACAGGGGGAGGGAAGGAAGAGGACAACAAAGTTGCATTTGCAAATATGTTTTATGGTTTGTTTTTTTCCTTTTTCAGCACCACATCAACAAAAAAAGGAAACCAATCATTCCAAGACCATGTCTTGCATTTAAAACAGCCAACAATTAATATACTATTAATTCAGCTATAAAAGTGAAACATACGAGTTTAAGTACCAGACTTTACTTCCTATAAGCACTTTCTTTAACAACCTAAAAAGCATTTTTTATACATTTTGACAAAAAAAAAAAAAGATGTGCTATGGTTTGCAAATGCCCAGGATTAAATAGAGAAAGTTTCCCAGAATTCAGTGTGGCCAAGAGTCCAAAATATTAAGACATTTAATATTCCCTGAATGTGAGTATCGAATCATCATTTTTTTTTTTAAATGTTTGATGATTGCTTGGTTTCATCAATATCTTCAGCAATTACTGGATCACTATGACGGATGGCAATTCATTTTCCAATCAACACTACAAGTTCGAATATTCAGAATACTAGACTACCTTAAGGAGTGTAGTATGATGCCATCTCGAATGTTGAGAAAATACCTGCAGATTTTTAAGATTTCTAACTCCTGCCTCATATTACTATGAAGCGCTGTGAAGAGTCTTGGCATTAATAAGCCTCCAACCTCTCAACTCTTTTATTCAAGCATTTAATTTATTTATTTATTTTTTAATTTATACAGGTGCTAACCCTCACACAAAGAAGAACTGTCACCTTTAAAAGGTCTTGACCGAGGCGAGGTATGTGCCTGCTTGTTAGGGTTCAAGAGGGTGGACTCCCCGGAAAAAAAAATATTACACAGTTGTGCAGACATGTAGCATGTATAAAACTGCAATTTTATTCATATTCACTGTCATAATGTTCTTGGGTGTTGTAAAATAAATTTAAGTTGTGAACTGGTATTCAGAGAATGGATTTTTGTCAGAGTTGCCCACTCTAAACATCAGTCCATCCAGCTCTGGGAAATGCGATGGTAATTCTTTACAATTGTCGTCTATGAACAATAAACCGACTACTAGAAAAAGACAGCATTTAAATTGCTAAAAAAAAACAACAGTTGCCAACCTAGACAGCAGTTTACTGTTGGCGCTTACATATCATAACACAATACACATACTTTTATTGTGTTGCCTTGTTTTACAAACACCTTCCACATAGAAAAGTGCTACCGTTTTTTTTACTCCAACATACAAATCACCACACTGATGAAAAGGAATCGCTGTCCAAAAATATCTCATCGCTAAATATGGTCTGTGTTGTGTTATAGTGGATAAAATAACAATCTGGGCAGCTGATTCCATTATTAAGCACATACTTCTTGGTTTTTCCATCTTAAGACAGAGGGAGAACTGAGGAGGATAAAAAAGTGGCAGACAGACATGAAAGATGAGGAAATAGCTGTAAAATGTCACTAGTGATGCTAGGTGTAACAACACATCACAGTCCAATTAGTATAGCAGATATACATTTCATTTTGCTACATAGTAGTTTTTAGCAGGTGTTCTGTATGTCTTGGTAAACAAAGCAAGTTTCTCTGAACTCAACTCTCATCCTCTATCAACTTTAGTGTTACCTGCTACAATCAGTCAAGTTTGAAACCATTTCTGCACTACTGTTCTGAAATTCACAGTGTAGCACAGATTTCTCTGCCATCCATTTGCCTTTTCTGTGAACCCATTTCTGCCAGCTGTCAAATAGAGCTGAAAGACTTAAAAATAATCAAACTATATTTGGGTTTCTGAGGAGGTAGAGATCAGAAATCTGAGGCTTTAGACTGCTGCATGCGAAGACCCCGTAGGAGTGTTTCTCTCTCCCTGAAGAAGTGAGTCATGCAGAAAAGCCAGCAAGATCTCTTGAATTTATGGGAGACGGAGTATTGATTGCATTCGCAGCCTTGTGGATGGCACTTTTTTCATACACCCCAGACACCGACCCAAACATAGACATTAGCATCCACAAACATACACTCACAAGAGGCTGTCTGTCTGTCCCTGAAGAACAAAAGCCAAAAGGGTTGTCGCGTGGCTAATTTGCATGGACAAATCAGCATCATTTGCATCAATTTGCATTAGCTTGTCCTCATAGAAGGTAAACACTGGAGGCTCCATTCAGGAAAGCCATCACTCACTTAGTGAATGACAACGAGTATCTCCTCTGCACAAACAGCCCAAGAGCATACGCTTTGTGATTGCAAGATGTCACATTTCCTGCCTAGCTGTATTAAACCTGCCATTTCAACAGCAGCGTCACAATTAGGTTGGTTCATCTCAGGTCACAGTGACTTAAGGCAACAAGATATTTCTGGATGAAAAAAAGCTCAAATTGTGCTGCAGGCAGAGGAGGGTGGGGCAAGTTGGGAAAGTATTTTCTCCACCAGGGCTCTGCAGGTTTCTGAAATGCAGATTCAAGTTTGCTTTTTAGAAAAAAAACAAAATAAAGAACAGTGAAACTTTACTTTGATGTAAATTGTACTATTGGGACAGTTTACAGTGGTGGAAAATGGAACATTATTATAAAAAGTTGTGCCAAACTATGTTTAGATGAGTATACTCTTATAATACTACTAGACTTAAATATGTTGATACTTTATAGCTTACAATTAAGACATTTTATTTGAATTAAACCCATTATACAAAGGATAAAAACAGGCTTGAGGTCAAAGTTTTGTAAATCACCAGTCACAATTTCAGCTATGCCAAAAGACACCATCACACATCCACATAGCTAAACAACATTTTCACCTACGATCAGCTTTGTGTCTGAGCCTGCACAGAGCAACAGCACATAATACTCCATTCCTGCTCCAGTCTCATGACCATCTGCAGGTGTGGCTTTACTGCTCAGAGGGCCAATGTTCGACTACCTGATCCCCAACCAATATAGCAATGTTGCAACGCCGTAGGAATTCATAGCACTGCTGTATTAAATTCCAAATACGACAATCTCAAGAAGGCCATTTCAGCCTGGAGTCAACGCTACAACTTCAACAGGTCATAAACCGCTGGTGAAAACGTTCTGATATTTTTAGACAAGAATAAGAACATGTTTAGAGAGAACAGTAATTTGACGAATGAAGCCAGACAAAAGTGAAAGTGAAGCCAGACAGCACATTGCTCTACAAAGGCAAAGGAAATAACAGATAAGTCACAACTAATTACACATAATTTTTCATTGTGTTATGATAAAGAATGCAACAGCCCTACAAGTAATAGACAGGATCTGTGAGTATCTGTGAGCAAGCTGGATGGCAAGTCTGTGTCTAGAAATGACTCACAGTCGAGTTTTGCTTATGCATAACTGAAGGGTTTCGGAGTAGGAGTTCTGAATACTTATTCATTTTTTGCCCTAAAGGATGTAATCCTCGCTGGTTCCACAAACTCTATAAATGTATTGAATTTATGATACTGTGGTGAACTTTTTATAGAACCATCCACCAAATGCTATTTGTAAACTTTAGGACAGTACCTCTTATTTAACCATAAAAGTGAAACCACATTCCAAATGTTATGAATTGAAACAGCATTAAAGTCAAGACCTCAACATTGCACTGTGCCGTAGGAAATTACAGGTATTTGAAAAGACACACATCCCCGAATTAACCCGATTTAAATTGGGAGTTGACTGTGTACCATGTTCGTTTTGGGGTTTTTCTTTTTCAGATTAAATGTCCCACATGATGAATCATTTGAATGTTAGTATGGGAAAAGCAATAAACTGCATATGTGACAGAATGTGTGTGTGTGTGTGGGGGGGACCATGTTGCTATACAGGGTATAAGGGTATTAATATAGTTTTGGGATATTGAACTGACCATCAAAATCAGAGTTATGAACACCTATATATATATATATATATAAAAATGGGTTAAATATGTCCCTGGATGACTGGTGGCCACTAGCCATGATCAGACCATTGTTCAGCCGATACTGACTAATAAATCGTCCAAACTAATCAATCTGCCGACTTCCTAAAATTTCCCTTATGTGACTTCAGTATCAGTCACTCCAACATAAACACAGCTGGAAAAATATGACCTAATACTAGGAAAATGTGAATCATCATCAACAGGCTTAAGCAACCATAAGCAAAACAGTATAATAAAATATTCTATAAAGCCATTATCTTAATAAAATCGAATGGCACTCAGTAGTGTGCATACCACCACCAATTAATTCAATCAATCAAGCCTAATCCAATATCAAGCTTGTTAGCCCTGTATCACAAAATTTTAAACCACCCATAACTGCTTAACAACAACTTGAGCTCACAAGATCTGGGATCTGCATCAAGTTGTACTCATTCATAGATATCAGCCACCCAAACATATATGATGTTTTTCATCCATATCCATACATTATGCACTGAAAACTTACCAATAATGTGTCTAGTAATAATTTAAAAAAGCACGAAAAAAAAATCATTGGATGCACCCCTGTATCAAGATCCGCACCAAAGGTTAATGGTGCCTATTCTAAGCCAAGACCCATCCTGCATCTAATTTTCATGGAACAGTTTTTGTGCAATCCCTCAGACAAACCAACCAACATGTGTAAAAACAACCTCCTTGGCAGAGGTAATATTCTTAAACCATGAAACACAACAAAGCATTACAGAAGATATATAACAGAAATAGCACTAAAACAGCCGTAAAAATAATGTAGTTCAGATGTTTTATATCTCTCGTTTGAAAAACATCCCTGGACAAAAACAGACACTTTTGGCAATGAGAAGGAGGTGAGTTGATGGACTGATTCCAATTACATACAACCAAAACAAAAAGATCCTAATTCAGGAAATTGGTCAAGATAACAAGATTCATAAACACAATTAGCACCTAAAAACAGAAAACAAATTAAACACAGCCCTAGGAGAGGGTTGATGGACTAGTTGTGGACCAACGCTCTATTGTGTGCCTGCATGTAGACCAACTGTATGGACACAATGAGCTGCACAAACACCTCTCCACACACAAAACATCAGGACTCTGGCTTCTCATTTAGCGATTTTAAAACAGCAAAGCTTACTCAGCACAATGCGGCCTAGACCAACCCAGACCCTCCAATTCAATTCAAACGGAACTGCATGTGCTTGCATAAGCAGCAGCTGCCCATCCTCTGTCCCCCTGACCCACACACCCCTTTAGTAACCCACCACACAGGCGCACACACACACACACACACACACACACACTCTACCATCTAAAGATACAAGATTAGACGTAAACTGGTAGATTTAGTCTTAAAATGCACATGTTTGTGTTCATTTATGTTGTCACACTCACCTGTTAAGATGCTTCAGCTTCTTTGGTGGCAACAGCTTCCAATTCCAAATCTCTGAAAGACAAAGGCGAGATAAGAAGGTTAATCTCTCCGAATTAATTTACCTAAACAACCCTGATTACAAATAAAAAGATACCATGCCTGTGGGTGGTATACAGTTTAATCAGTTTGCTGTGATTTAACAACACCCTGTGAAACTACATGTAAGGGTTGCAGAAACTACATGTAAGGGTTGCAGACTACTGCTACACCTGAAATGCTTCACATAACTCAAGCTTAATGTCTCGAATTAATTACTGATGGTTAGAAGAGGCGCACCTCACCTACAAAATCTATGCAAGGTCAAGCACGCACAAACAAACAAAGAGTGAGACTCGTCAATAAAGACGCATGAAAAGTATGTTAATTGGTCAACGTGGAAATGCAAGTTGAACTGCATAACAGGGTAAAGCACGACGAGGGCCTCGTACAGCTGAGGCCCTACAAGGTGAACAGTGAATGTGTGTGTCTGAGAATGACAGATAAAGAGAGAGAGAGTGTGTGTGTGGGTCAGAGTTACAGCTCGGGTCCTGATCGGCCATTATCTCAGCTGTTGCCTGACTTACAGCTTAACCAACATGGCTTCTCTCAAGCCTGGTATTTTTCCAGCGCGAGCGAAGACCAACAAAAAGCCTTAACATTAATTACAATCTAATTACAATCGATGCAATTAAATCATTATGTGGCTTAGCTCTGTTTGCAGCCTCGTCGGGCCAGTGCGAAAAGTTGGGTAGATACGACTACAAAACCAGCATAGCGGAGGTCTAGTGTTAAGCTAATCAGCCGCTCTGTCTCTCTGCCGACAGAGGGTGTTAAACGCTCTAAAACGAAAAACAACTCTGCAGACTCACAAATGTACCACCAAATATCACATTATAATACGTTTCACCAACACATTTTGGTTCATTGATGTCATTCCCGCAACTGTGTCCTGTGTGCAACTCGCAAAAAAGCCCGATCAGTCGGAGTCACCGCCGAGCAACCTACGTCGTCAGATTAGCATTGCTGCTAATGCAAGCTCGCGGCTAACGTTACGAAGCGGCTAGTTAACTTACCCGGTCTTATTTCAAATACAGTGGTTAGTGTGCTTAAATGAACATAGTGGCGCGCTGAATTCATCAAAAATTATATTTTACAGATACTCACAACCCTGGAAGCATTTATGTCCGACTAAACACATAATAAGCTCCTTTGACAGATATGTACGCACAGCTGGCCAGCTAAGGTTAACCAACGTTCGTACTAGTTAGCAGTTAGCACAAGGTTATGCTGCGCACAAACACAAAGGTTAGCCTGTCAAAAAACACTTCGAAGTGTTCAGCCATCTGCAGGCAAGTACAGTCCACCGGAGTGTCAACCGATGTTTTTTTCCGTTCACGTTTGCGAACTGCAATGCAACCGAGCCGCCTTTGCCAAGGGCTAGCATGCTAGCTTAGCTCAGCTCACGGCTAACTAAACAACAGCGGCTGCTCAACTTATCGACACCAGTCCCCGGTCTCCCTGCTTCTGGGCTCTCCGTGTACACTCGCTCGACAAAAAGACACGGCCATTCAGTAAGAAAACAACGTGAAACCAACCTTACCTCATTGAAGTATAAAGTGCAACAGAGTGGAAAGGAAAGCCTGCTGTAAGGCTAGAAGAATTTCAACGCGTTTGCAGCATCTACGAGGGGAGGCATCCGTCCTGCATGATCGCCATTTTCTTAACTCGCTGCTGGCTAACCTTCTTTCGCTTGAGCTCTGCTTTCCCCTCCTCTCTCTCTGCATTCACTTCAGCTATGACTGTGTGTGTGTGTGTGTGTGTGTGTGTGTGATTATGTGTGTGTGTGTGTGTGTGCGTGTGTGTGTGTGTTTGTCTTTGATTTGCTGGCAGTTTGGGTTTAGGGTTTAGCTGTTCACTGAAAAAGTTGTTATATCTGTCTATAGACCATAGGGTCAGACACAGGCCCATTGCAGC
>OMLP01020238.1:0-13951 GCA_900302685.1 Spondyliosoma cantharus
TGGGTTTTAGGCATTGCACAAAGGTAATCTGTCAAATGTTATGTGCTTTGAATTTTTATAATTTCATACAGTTTTTTTATGCAGCTGAGGTTGCCATGTGCCGTCTTCTAAGACATAGCAAATCTCCGTGCTTGACACAGTCACTAAGAGACCAGATTGTTTCAGTTGTCTGTGTTTTGATGAGCATGAATAACTGAATCATCTTGGTGTCGTGAAGTGATTGGCCCATTTGCAGTTTTCTGCAGAGGCAGTTATTTGCAGCCTCACCACTGATACATTCATTTATTGCTATGAAACGGTTAACTCTTCAAAAATAATGGATGAGCTGTTCGTGCACAAAGCAGCAGCACAAAGCAGCTCGCTCGCTGGGCTGCTGGAAAATTACAGTCTTTCTCCAGAGCCTGTGTAGGTGAGCCTGAGGAGGAATTGTGGGACTTTTTCTTACCCCATCTACCGAATGAGTCAGCATTGAGTGAACTGGCAGCAGAAGATATTTGTATTCTTTCCTATAAAGCAAAAGAAAAATGTTGCACAGGGCCGCATCCATCTTCCCCATTCATCCATTTGAGTCTGCCACACTCAAGTATGCGGTGTGATTCGACCTGTTTGGATTCGTCAAATGTCATCGATGAAAAGGATCCAGCATGCTTCAGCTTCAGGAGCTTAATCACCTGTGGTGACTAATACTGTTGTGCTGACGTGAAAACAATGTTGCTGTGTTTTGTGTTCCCTTTACTGAAATGGACAACTCCAGGGCTCGGGTTTATCTTAAGAGCAAGAAGATACAGGCCTGCTGTAGTTATTTATCCTTTTTCCAGAGGGGATTAGAGCAGGTGCAACAGTAGGCTCAGTCTAAGTTAAAGCCTTAATATGCAGCTGATATTATATAGTAATAAAACTAGGCTAATGAAGCACATTGAACTATGGTCTCACACACACGATTTTCTAACCTGGCCCATCATTCAGACGTATTAGTGCTGAACAATTAGTTGATTAGTCAGTCACCAAAAATTGATTAATCACTGCAGTCATTTGTCATGCAGATATAGTAAAAAATGCCACATATTCTCTGGTCACAGCCTCTTCATTATGAGGATTTGCTTCTTTACTTTTTCTGAAATTATTATGAATGGAATATTTTTGGGGACTTGGAACAAAACAAGACATTCATTGAGGTGACTTTTGGCTCTGGAAAGTTTTTGATGAGTGACTAATCAAAAACACATCAGTAGATTAATGGATAATGAAAAAAATAATTTCGGTGAATATGTGTCAATATCAAACTTCTGAATTAAACATGTTAAGAGCCAGAAGTTGACCGCAAACACTGCTCTTTACAGCCACAAGGAAGGAGAAGATACAAAAATATATCTTGTACTGAGTCAACAGGTGTAGGTGTTGTTGTGTTCTGGTTGGAAACTTATGAGTCATTCTTAGAAATGAAAACACTTTATCATTTGAAGGAACGGTGCAAAACAGGGCAGCAGTGAGAAAAAGTGCTCAGAAACTCTTGAGAGGCTTAAGTGGATGTGTCGCACGAGAGACGACTGCCATTTCATAACTTGAAATGTGTAGTCTGGAAACACCAGTGAGTTAACATCGGAAAGCCTGTTCAAGGCTGAGAGAGATCAAGATTGATGAACCATGAGGTACAGTGCATGAAGGAGAACTCTATCAGGTCCGGCATTAGCCAATCAGAAAGTGTCACTGGGGTTGTGTATGAAGTAGTGTAAAAGGAGAACATTACAATGTGCTCCTCAATGGATCAGTGTTGGAGAAAACAGTGGCAATTATGGAAAGATGTGTTTAAAAACGGAGAGAGCTGTGCTTTATTGAAAAAATGCAGTGTGGGTTACAAAGGGGATTCATTACTGGTCCGTTGCATCAGTGAAAATAAAAGTTTTTCAAGTGAGACGGACTGAAAAACAGACTGAAATCCGTCTGGTGTAGCCGCTCTGCTTTGCGTACCAGTTCTTGTTGTTTCCTGAGTGATCTTTGCACCCACTGTCACATAGTGCATACACCTATACAAATCTCAGTCTTGAAAATTTCAGCTCCAGTGCGCCGTAAAGAGCAGAAGAGGAATTACAAGACAGTAGACGGCTTTTGGGGTGGAAAGTGTGAAGTCATTTATCATGGTTGTGGGTGGTGGAGGGGGAAGCTGGTGGTGGGGGGTAAAGAGTCGTCTCCGGGGACTCCTCCTGTGGCGGCTGTGATCTTGTCTCGGAGCAGGCTGGGTTAGGATAATAAAACCTTTACAGCCATTAACTGGGTGAGTCACAGTGGGCTCATCCTAATGCCTGGCTTGTCTGGGGCTCTGCAAAGACAATGAGATGGACCGGGCGGCTACATACAGGCCTAGTCCGGCTGAGCTCCTCCAGCTGTCACTCATAGAAATAAACATGACCTCCTGACCCACCTGCTGGATTGTTATATTTGCCAGATTGCTGGCTTTGCCGTTTTTAAGCTGTGAAGTGCTGTAGGGGTTTGAGGCAGCAATGGTTGAGGTTCATGCCTAGTTGTTACAGACTTCACATGCTGGAAAGGAAAGGACATTTCAGATAACATCAAGTCAGGAATGAAAACGGCTTTGAAAGTTCAAAATCAGTGTGTAATCCAGATGATAGGAGTTTTATGTATGCCTCAAGGAAATGGCGTTTCTTTTTGGTTCAAGGGTTTGGCTTATTTCCAAGTGAAAGAAGATGCTGCAGTGGAGTATTGAACATTTCACAAGATGTTTGCACCAAATACACCAAATACATACTTACTGGCTCAACATCACAACAACGCACAGCAGGCATTTACAACAGTATTACAGTATATGACAATGTTGAAAATGCAGTTTAAAGCTGAACTATGTTCCAGTCCTCCCTCTGCAGTGGACTGCGCTTAGTACTTCGCTAGCTCCAGGACAGTGAATCATCCTTTCCTCCTCCCTGGCATGTAGCCATGGTGGTGTTGTATGAAAACAAGAAGCAGCTCTGGGATTGAGTACCCAAAACCACAAATCTGTACACTGTTTATATCACTTCCAAAGTTGTGATGTGGAGAATTTTCAACAAGTTAGAGTCTTTGGTTTCAACCGGTGGCTCTGGAGTGTGACCGCTGTAGCTGCAAGGCCACTGAGGTGTAACTGGTAATTAAAACTGGGCACAGTGTAGTTGTATAACTACGTCTCCTAGAACTGAAACGTATTTGTTAATACAATGTTCTCTCAGTTATGTTGTGCTGATAAACTAAATCGCAGCCTGGATAATGTTTAGAGGGAGATTTTTTTTCCCTGAGTGAGTGAACACTACACTTATCTACCACCCGTCTGTGGTTAGGTCCTGACAACAGAAGTGCTTTGCTTAAGGTCAGGGAAAGATCACTCCGTCCTTTAATTTTTTTAATGCGCTTGTCGTGTTCTGTGATTTAAATAACCGTGTACTTGTTCTGTGTCCAAACAAGATAATATGCTCCCTGACCTCACCCTGGGTGTGAATGCCTAAACATAACCAGGAAAAGTTCACAATTGCCCTCCACAAAGGAGGTCATGTTTTCACCCGTGTCCATATGCTGATTGGTTGGTTGGTTGGTTGGTTGGTGTTACAACTATGTTCAGTTTCGACATATTTTGCACTTCCCAGATCCTGGATGAAAGTCTTGTGCTTTTGCCTGGCCTTCCATCCCCAATTTCCTCCCTATACTAACTTTCCTCTCTTTATACAGCTTCTCCTCACTTTGTCTTTTGCAGCCATAATAATATATAATAACAACATAATAATAACATTGCAAGAGGTCGCTGCCTAACAAGAAACATAAATATGGGTCGTAATAAGCTGTTTTTACAGTTGACCTATGAGGTTGCTTTTCGGATGAGGACGGGCTGTAATTACATTAAGTGTGCAGTGATACGTGCAGCAACACGTAGCACAGCACAAGTCAAAAACTTATAATAGATGTTATGATAAATCATAACTGTGGTTAGTATTATGAAATCATTAGAAGTAATTGTTTGGATTTGTGTGAAAAATTAGTCGCTCTATGACTCAATTCTTCGTATCTAGTTCAGATTTTGAGGCTTTACATGTGAAAACAAAATGCTTACTATAGGAGGAGATATATTTTGAAATAGATTTACAGCAAGATTCATACAAAAGGCAAGCAAAGTGAAGACACAAAATCATTATGACAACATTTCTCATGCCTTTTACGTCAAATAACGCTACTTCACCTTCGTGTAACACCACCCAACATGTGAGCAACGCATCTGTTGAAACAGCGCTCAGCGTTCGACACTGTGTTTTTACAACATCTCGGTGCTGCAAGTGGTTTTGACAGGGAGACTTAATGAGGTATGACTTTGCCCGTGCTGGCATGCTGCCTTAAGATCTATGTGTACAGTGTGCTGCGATAAGATCTTATCCGGTTCAATTTCTTATCACCCTCATTTCAGCTGATAATCATCTGATCTGCCAGTAAGTCTTCTGTCTCAGCGGTAACAAAGAGAGCCTCAGTGTTGGAGACCAAAGAGGTTTTTAAGGGGGGTTGAAGTAAGTTTTTTCTTCTTTTCAGGAGAGATACTGTCCTGGGGTTATCGGTGGATTGTAGTGTTCAGATAATAGTGACTTCTTTCAGTTGTGGGTCTTTTTACATCTGCTATCATATCTTCATATTGAGATCCACATGACAAAATCAAGCTACCGGGAGAACTGTGTTTCTTGTTCTTAGTGTGAGGTTAACACAAAAAAAGCCAATACCAAGAGCTTGATTTTCAGTGTGCTGAGAGAATGTCCACATGTTCAGGTCTGCTTAGCCTGCTCTTTGAGATAGTTTCCTCCCTGTACTCTATATTTAACGCCGGCACATTAAATTTTCAACATCACCCTTGATTGCTTACATTGGGAAAGGCTCTCATCTCCTTTAGCAAAGATGCATCGCCCAGGATATCATGTCCCTCGTTGTGAATAAGACATGATTTTGAATTTCGATTGTTGAAACTGAGACAAAATAGGAAAGGAGGATGTGGGCAGCAGCGGAATTGCTCGGCTTAGAGTTCGATTCACAAGATGACAAGGGGAAAGATTCAGTGGTGAGTTGATGGCCCGATAGACGAAGCATTTTGTGCTTTTCAGTGTTTGAATATGACTTTAATCTGTGGATGTGTCATCTCCTCCGTTTTACATTTTCATCTGAAAGCGCTCATTGAATTATTTCACTAACTAATACTTATAACTTTGAATAAAAGAGAAAATATTCTGTGTAAAGACTTTAGAAGAGGAGAATTTATTTTCTCTGCAGAGTATGAACTCTTGGATTTAATCACTTCTAATTGCTGTTTGATGAATAACCACATGAGCCACACCAGCACCAGATAGACTCAAACTGCAAACTGCAAGCTGGCTAGCGCCCTAGTTTTCTCGCAGTGTATTTAGCAGCTGCATGTGGCTTCTTGCCCTGTTGTTTCCTTCTTTGAAATTCAGTTCTGAGTTGTTTTGACCAGATCATATCTGCTGCATTTTGAGGTTTCTCTGCAGAGCCTGTCAGCTTCACTGTGGTTGTCGCAACCTAGTTTCCTGGTGAACGCTAGGTCCAATTGGAGATTTAGGGATTTGCTCAAAAGTCCAATTCTACTTTTGAGAGGTAGAGTTTGATTGAATCCTGTGTAAAATACCCTTTTCAAATCTTAATCCATATAAGTTCTTTATCAAATGTTAGCTTTTAACATTCACGAGAAGCTGTAATGAAGTTAAGTTAAAAACGACTAGATCAGATGAAAGATCCAATTCAATCTCTCCTGATTGGTCCTAATTCACAACAATTAAGCTAATAAGCTCGAGAGTATGACGTGATGAGTGAGATCCTTTCACTTGTTGCGACTCACCGCTCTCTTGGTCCTTTTGACTACATTTTGGGCTTGATGCGAGCGAGCCTTCTGCGCTGTGGGTTATGTTGAACCGCTTACACACAAGGTTCATTCACATTCATAGGGCGTTACAAAGTGGTGCGTCTGTCACCAAAACACCTGTGCAGCTTCCTGACTGCATATTTTAGAGTTGACACTATCGTTTAGACAAAAATCTGCTCACACACAGACATACAAACCCCTGGCAAAGTACTCCAAACTGGTTTTGTGGCAGTTCCTGAAACAAAAGGTGTCTTCCGGACCGCATTTTGCCACGCTGACACACATCCACAAACATGCACGCACACAGACAAGGTGAAATTCCTCATAATAGATAAAAGATAACGAGGAGAACTACAAGGTATGATTAGATATCCGGCCGTCAATAGTGGATCCTGTAACCCAACATGGAGCCAGATATCAGGAAGTTGAATGTCACAGCTTTCATTTTGTTTGTCATTAACGCCGCAAATGTGTTCACACCAGGCGCGGCTGATGAATTTAGTCTGCCCTGTTTGGCTGAACCTGAAGTTGATTTGGGCTGCTACCAAGACTGCTGAACACTGGGAGCAAGCCAGCAACTGCCATTTCCCTCTCTCTCTCTCTCTCTCTCTCTCTCTCTCTCTCTCTCTCTCTCTCTCTCTCTCTCTCTCTCTCTCTCTCTCTCTCTCTCTCTCTCTCTCTCTGTCTCGTCCTCTGTCTGTTTGTCCCTCTCTCCCAGCGGCTGACAGAACGCCACAGGAAGCCGCTGTCAGCTGCCTTGGGAGCAGTGTGAGCGATGCAGGAAGTGACCATCAATCCCTCCTCATTTCCTCCGCTCTGATCCCTGGCTGCTGGTTTTAGACGGCGCTCTTCCCCGAGCTGCACACCATCAATATGCACTAATGATAGGAATTAGCAATGAACCACTGGACACTGACATTAAGCAGATCAACAAGATTCTTGTTCCTCTATTTAATGGTACATGGCAAGCTGCTAGGGCATAGGAGCTGCACCATGCGCAGATTAGGACCAGATTGAATTAGCCGTGGCTGGACAAGTATGAGAGAAGCCTTTAGTGGTTTCTACGGTACGGGAGTACATGTGGTAAGGCTTAGAGATTTGAACGGCAGAGGAAACGGAACAGAGTTTACAGTGGGTTGAAAAGCCCCAAGTGATCTGCAAAGCACATTTTTCCATGATCACCTCTTTGTCCTGTCTGTAACAAAGGCAGGAAACATCAGAAGTTGTCTGGTATTTTAAAGCAGCAGGGAGTAGCCTAAAAAACGTTTGGTTAAACTGCAGCCGCAGCAGATTTACATGTTAGAGCTTAGCTGATCCAGAGAATACAAGTGTGAATTTCAGCACAGGTACCAAACAACTGATAACAAATATAAACTGTTTTCCTTTCCTTTTTTCATTTGGCGCAGCAACATTTCTGTATACATACACAGCAGGTTCAATGTTCAAGCACAAATTGGCTATATGTGAGCTGATTGTAACATGATGTGAAGTGAGACCTTCCCCGTCTCTCTGGGTCCCCTATATAAACCTGAGATCGGTTTAAGTTGTTTGATGCTGCTGGACTGTGGACTTTTTTATGAAGTCTCTGGTTGGAAAGGATCTGACATTATGCACATAGTTTAGAATTGAGATCTGCAAATATTTAATGGAGAGTCCCACAGAGCCCCTTTAACTAATTTTTGGGACATTCAAAATAAGCTACGCGGCACCAAATTACATCAATTTTAAGTAGATAATAAGTCTACATTCTACAAGAGATATAGGTCAGCATTTGCATTCAATTGGAGTCATGTTTCTGATTACCTGGTGAACAAAATTGCATTATTTATTCCCCTTTTATTGGACTCAACCAACACCTGAGAGTTACATTGTAGCTCTTTACCTACTACATGCTCTGCTATGTTCACAAGCAAGCTGCTAACTTTGTCCATCTGTGTCTTGTGCTGGACTTGTAGTGAACAGTTGATTTATCAGAGCCTTTCTTTGAAAACAAATACCTAGAAATGATGAGCAGTAAGAGTGACCTAAAACGACAAAGTTGTCAGCTGTGAGAACCAAAACAATCAGCTGAAAGACATTAAAAAAGGCCCCGTAGGACTGAGGGGAACTGCAGAGTTGTAATTTTCATCAATACACGTGACTCCTTTAACATTTCATTTGATCCTTTGCCTGTAGAGCTATTGATTATTGCGGCTTTAAACCAGGAGATATCGACTTGAGAAAGGCCCCATAGATAAAGAAATATCAGTCAGACAGAAGTAATGAAAATGGCAGAATAGCCTCAGTGTTTGCAAAGGATAAATGCAGATCATGCTGTTTAGCCTATTTAGCTCGTATCCATAGTCAATAATGAAAAGTGCTTTCTGAATAAAGACACATCTCTGCTCCCGGTGATCATGTCAGTTGTCATTCAGTAGCGCTGACCCCGTTCTGACCTGTAGCTGCAGAGGATGTTGTAGCCTTAGGCGAAAGACAACCACTGTGAACAAATTCTCTGGTATTTCTTTTTATTTAGTTTGCTTGGGAATTTCAGTGGGAGGGAGAGGCAGATGCCCTCCAGGCAAGCAGACAAGCAGCCTGAATGTGAGAGGGCGAAAAACTTAAAGGCATCGCTGCGAACCGGCCAGTTTTCAACCGTTCAGTGTTTTATCATTGCCGAGTTCTGAAATTTGCCCAGATGTTGACCCTCTAGGAATGGCTTTAGCAGCTGGGGTTAATTTCTCCAGCCTTGTGTTGTCCTCTCTCCCCTCCTCCAATATGTTCTCATACTGGGAAGTTACTGGCACTGAACGACTCCCTCTCCCTCCTGTGATAAATATTGCAGCCTTTTGCCGGTCGAGGGCCAGACATTGTCAGGATATTGCGCTGCTTTTAGCACCAGAAGGACTTCCGCTTCCTGGCTCTTTGAACCAGGCGGTGCGAGAGACAAGAGACAAGGGTGTAATTGCCAGGGTGGAATGTGCTGTGCGCCAATTAATGGCAGCCTCCTTTGAAAAGAGTTGTATTGTAGGGGTGTGGATGACTTTCAGCGGCCATTGTTGCCCCTTGATTGAGGCCTCTTTGAGAGAGGCAGGCAGAGCTCGTTGAAACATCTTACAGCTGAGGCTTCGCGCTGCAGCGAGAACACCGAGAGCTCTAGGCCCTGGGAGAGACGTGCACTCAGTAGTGATGCTCGTCAAAGATACGGCCAGCACATCATTTCCGCTTCCTTCATTTTGACTTTCATTATCAGAATTGGACAAGATGCAGTTATTCACAGATGCTTCGATTTAAGACTTTCGACGTCCTTTAACTTTTAATCAGAGGAGGACGTGTCATTTGAGAGGGAGCATTCTTTGAACCGGTTTTGTCAGCCTCTCCATCCTGCACGGCCGTTACATCACACGCAGCTTGTTGGGTTGAGTTTACATCTCAGACCTTCAAAGGTGATGCGGCCCAATTTCCTGTCTTGTTTTTCTTTTTTTTCTGTTTGAGAGAAGACCTGTCAGTTCTGGGCGCTGCAGGGGCCTCATGAAAGCCTCACGACCCACATCAAACAGCGAGATCGCCACAGAGAACGTGTAGGCTGCTCTGTAAATTCGCCAGTTGCAGCGCGAATGGACAGATTGCATTGTTTCCTGGAATCACACCTATGTACGCGCAGTGTGTGAAGCTTTCAGGCTTGCGGGGAGGTTATTTCATATTTAAAATCCCAGAGCAGTATGAGGAAATGTGGGGTAAACATGATTTGTTTTCTTTGATATCTAAGAGATGATTGATGTGATATTCTCTCACTGCGTCGCTCGGTTGTGTTTTGTGTAATTCATACCGGCTTTGATGAGTCAATGAAATATATCAAACGTATCTCAAACAGAGAATCCCGTCTGTCATCCCCAGTTAAGTCCATCTTGTGTGAGTCAGTAGGTTACAGACCCAGCAGCAGCTTACTGTGTATCAACAGCACTTAATGTGAAAAAACTCATTTTCCTACCACAAGGAAAACAGCGTTGCCTTCCATGGTAGCACCCAGACTTTCTTTTTGAAACCAAACATTCCTGTTGATGAATGTGGCTGCTGAGAGCGTGGGGCCTTTTTTCTTTTTTTTTTTCTTTTTCTTTCTTCCAAGCTTGCCGTGCTTTTCAGTGTGTGGGAAGAGAGGAAGGAGGAATGTATGAACCCGACAACTACCTCTAGCCTGCCATGGCCTTTCATTACCCGGCCTGCTGAGGGAAAGGGGAATTGAAAGGTCTGTTCAGGAAACTCAGCCGACGGAAGGCAGACTACATGTCAAGTGAGCCGCAGCTGTTTTGTGGGGCAGTTGATCTGTTCTTCGCGGCTTTGTGAATCACTCTGCCTTCCAGCTATGATTTCAGAGCTGAGATGTATTTACAATTGAATGGCAATTGTAAAAAGAAAAAAAGAAAAAAGTAATTGTTAAAAGATTAGAGCATATTGCTTTTAGTAACCTTAATCCACTTTATAGAGTTCCTCTTCCTTCGAAGGTTTTAAAGAGCTTATCGTCAAGTCAGCATGGACCCAGAGGAGAAAAGTGAACCACCACCATTAAGTCATCCAGTTTTGTCTTGTAGTAAAAATGAAATGTGGAATAGTTCAACATTTTGAGAAATGCATTTATTCGTAGGAATAGACAGTCATCGCCCTGTGGCCTTTTTTCTACATTTTTCTGATTTGGAGTCTGTGTTTTCCATGCTTGATTGCTGATGCAATAGATGATTAAAAAATGTTCTACTTTAGCTCAAGTGAGGCGTCCTCTCTCTTGTCTGTAGTCACCACACTGTGATCTCACTCAGTGTCCCGCGCACAACACTATCTGATCGGTCACTCGTCCCAATTATTAGCCCATCAGCACTGAACAATCTGATTCTACAAAGTAGCTCGAAACAAAAGTTATCAAGTAAATATAGACAGTTGGAAGTATAAAGTGTCAGAAAACAGATATACTTAAGTAAAGTACCTCTAAATTCTACCTTAGTAAATTGTAGTTAGTTATATTCCATCACTTTGACGCTAACATTTTTATTGTTTCGCTGCAAATGTATATTGGTTCCAAACTGTGTTTATAAGCCTCCTTCATGACTAAAAATCAGTGCCGGTGTCGGCCCTGAAGAATAACAATATCACTTGATCTCTACTTATTAGCTTTCTTGCCAAGAGTGAGATGAGTAGGTTGATATCACCTTCACATCTGTCTGTTCAATGTGAAACTGGAGACAGGAGAGTGTTTGCTTAGCAGAGCTGTACAATATGGCTTGACAATAATACTGCAATTATAGGCAGTTGTTTGAGATTTTTGACAAATGATCATCAGCGTTATTGACATAATGACGAAGTGGGTAAAGGCATGTATGAGAACAGTCTGGTAAGTCAAGATAAATGCATCACTTAACTGTAATACAGCCTTTATAACCAGGAAAAGACAACACTAATGCCATATCACAATATCCAAAATCATCAACACGTTTGGACAGAGCCCGGCTAGCTGTGTCCTAACTGACCTAACGTCTCCTGGCTCCAGCTATATACTATATTTGATGGACCGATTTAGGATTTGTAACAACCTTCTCATCTAACATTCAACAAGCAACCAAAAAGGCATATTTTCCAAAATGTTGAACTATTCCATTTTGTCTGTGACTGTAGAGTTGATTAGTATTTTTGAAGTGCTACAAGCTGGGTAAAGTTAGACCCCATTACCATCATCTTGTAATTTCATAAACAGTCTGAAATAAATTTTAAATGGAGCACTATTCACATCTGGAGCTGCCTGAAGCAGTGTCATTCAACAGTGGGAAACTCTAAAACTGTTTTTATGGCAGAGGCGCAGCAGCAGCAGCCTGGTCACAGAGAGGTGTAGCGACAGGGCTGACAGGGATCTAGCTAACTTTAAAAGCTGTCGCGGTGCCTCTGCTCATGCTGCCACCGAGAGCTGGAATCACCAAGCTGTCGCAGACAAGGGCATGTTTCACCGGCTGAGCTGAAGCAAATCCTCAAAGGGAGGATTTGTATGAAGGCGCCCACTACATATTCAGGGCGTTCGGCGATTTGTTTGACTTGCCTCCTCAGTGTGACACCGACAACACCTCAGTTTTGCCTCGGCTTTATCGGCGGAGCCAGCGCCGTCTGTGCTTCAGCTGTAGTCGTGGATGCACAGACATCACAGGATTTCTTTTGATACTGAAGAAGGGGATGATTGGTGTTTAAAGCAAATTGCATCAGTCGTGTGCTAAGGGTTAATACAGTCCCTAATGGCATCTCTTAAGCCGTGTAGACTATATCAGTAACAAAGCTATTTGAGAGATGGCACTGTTTACTCAATTTGCCATCCTGATTGCTGAATGACAGTTCCCATATAGAAAAATGAAAGCACCAATTAATCACATTAAGCTACTGTCTGTTTTTTGCCAAGACAGAGAAGCTGTTATGCCAGCTCCGCACTGGCAGCACTGTAATTAAATTGTATTAAAGCCAAAATACCGTGCTTTTTAAGTTGCGTCAAGTAAAGCGCCTCAATGTTCTAGTGTGATCCGAACAATGTCAACGCGGCGCTGATTAAAGCGCACTTGGAAAGAGAGCTGTGTGCTTTGTTGATTCCTTTTGTTGTCATTAAAAAGCTGCGTTATTGCCTTGCTGCAGGAAGATTTTCATTTTCCCTTCTTCGTTTATGGACTGAAATGCCTGTGGCCTATTTTCAGCTAATGTACTCTCGGGTGCTGGAGGCCTTTTGTGTTTTTTACTGTAGACAATCTTTTTAGTTACACAGCCTTTTGCTTCGATTACACTGCTTCCACTCTGTCGGTATGATCTGCTGTCATGGCAATCCACTCTGCTAGATATCAAGCAAGTCCCACAATGCACCTCAACCTGGAAAGAGAAAAACTCTTAAGGCTCATCAGCTGTGCCAAACTTTTTCACACCCTGCCAGTGTCTGAACCCATCAGTTAACATATTGGCTCCACTTCCCCTATTATGTGCCTGATGTAAACTGCCAGCCGTGTGCTGTTAACTGTTGAAACATGTAAGAGGCTGGCTGATGGAGGAGATGAGCATCCTAAACAGACTGCATTATTAGGTACACAGCTGGAAGCTCGCAAGTCTCTCATTTGTAGTGCCGCGATGGGAGCATAAACAACACTGTAATCTCCCCAACTTCAATGATGTAATCAGCTGTAAAAAAGTGATGATAGCCCGCTCTAAACGAGCCGACTGCAGCGCCGGTGCGGTCTCGGTGATAGCACTGTTGTTGTCGAGCTTGCTCTCGGTGTGGAGCATTGTGTGCTTCATCTGCTGTCAGTGTGAAGAAAAATGCGCTCATGTTCGGCAGCCATGTGGGGCCACTTAGGCTCAGATAAATGGTCTGGATCTGGATTTGTATAGGTTTTGTGTTAAGATGAAGCGTATTGATTTCCACTTGGAAATTGTATAATGTTGTCAATTGTATGTGCAGTTGATAAAGGTGTACTACCTTATAGATTATGGGCCGCACTTCATCCATTTTCACCATTCCCTTTCTGTGTGTGCCAGTATTCGAATGCGAATGCACAATTAATACAGTTAATGGACAATCATTTTTTACAGCCTGCAGTAAAGCCTCGGCCGTCGGCGTGTTGTTTGGAATAGCTTTTCTTGGCGGCGCGTCAGTGTTTAGACTACCTGCGATTGGCTGTTTAGGGGCCCACTGAGCTGTGTGGACAAACAGCCGAGTCTCCGATTAATAAGGGGCGAGCGGCAGTCTGCAGGCCCATTACTGAGCTCGTTAACCTGCCAGCTGCCCCTGAGCACACACTCTCACACACACACACACACACACGCTGAGGCAGATAAACACTTTGCTACAACAGTAACTGTAACTCATCATACACTGAATCGTGTTTGAAAAACATTGTGTTCCAGCATTCATAAGCATAAGATAAAGCAGAAATATGTGATAATATGCAATATCGTGCTTCTTTACTCGCCCATCAGTGCAGAGGCGTAATTGTCATTTAAAGCATGAAATGTATTCTGTGTCAGTCTTGACCCGAATCCTTTTGTTCCCCCCTCTTTTTTTTTTTTTTTTTTTTT
>OMLP01020238.1:13971-29597 GCA_900302685.1 Spondyliosoma cantharus
CGTCTCATTTCCTACTTCAAGTTCATGTTTTTTTTTCTCCATATTTCACTTGAACATGAAATAACGGATTCTGTGGCATTTCCGTATGTACAAATCTATCCATTTTTATCTGTTTTTACAAGAACAGCTTGTTTGGGAAAGCTTCTGCTTTTGCCGCTCTAAACAGAAAAAAAGTGGTCTTTGCATTGAACGATTCTCAGGAGCACAGGAAGTGATTTGTTTAAGATCTCTGCTTGTACTGCTTGCTTTCATGCATATTTCACAAAAGAAGGGGAGCTCGATCTGCCGATACTAGTAGAGATGTCATCTCATATTAGAGTGGCCTGTTATGCTGACAGGTGATCTGAGAGATTACCCATGGGATCACGTGTTAATATGACCTGCTGCTTAAAAATAAAGCCAAATGTTAACAACAATGATGAGAAGTAGACATACAGAATATTAAATATTCATAATTTGTTTGCCGTTATGTTCCAACTGCCACGCTTATTGTAATACAGATTTTTATTTCAGTGTAACAAACCATGACTATAGTAAAACGTTGCATCACCGACAACAACAGCTCACGCCGCATGTGTTTTCTTAACCCGAACGACAGCGCTGAGGATTCAGAAGTCTAACATTCACTTCATCAGTGTCTCACCGCGCGACACCGAGGCACTCTGCTCTACGATGGGTAGAGTACATTTGTGACGCTCGAGTTGTCAGGATGAGGGCGCGCACAGTTTTTATTCACTGTAGACCCGAGGGAGCACAAGTCTGTCATTCCATTTGTGGCATATCATCGGATAAATCTGCAGATATTATAGTGCTGCTGAGTGGTTGTGTAAATCCCCTCATTTTCCTAGCATATTGTACAGTCTTTTACAGTATTTGTACTGAAATTGAGTTGCTCTTATTGTTATATAAGATTGTGTTAGAGAGGAGAGGAGCCTACTTTCATTGTAGGACAATTTTGGCAGCAGCTTTAGTCTTAAAGTCTTTAGTCTGAATTGTTTATTTTTAGTCTAGTTTAGTTGATTAGATATGCAAGATAAAATGAGATTATAAGATTTGAGTCGACTAAAAGCCGTTTGCCAGCAGCACGATGCGAAAACACAGTTAGACAATATGGGATCTATGCACACCAGGTCTTCCATTGTCCATTCTATTGGTGTTCCATTGCCATTGAGGTCCGTCTGATTACTTTTCCCCAGCACAAATGTTCTGCAGCAGTGTGCACACATTAATAAGAACCCATAAATTCAATTTATACATTTCTGTGTGAATTCTCCAGGGTGAAAATCCTGTGGTTGATGTGAAAACCCTTTAAATCTGCAGTGGATTTAGTCAATGCAAATCTAATAAGTGAACATATTGCGGTTGATGTGGGTAATATGAAACATGTCGTTATTCTCCTTCCCCATCATATGTCTACAGTAGCATACAACATGTCTGTTCCTCTCTTTCTCCCAAACCTGTACAGTTTATGAGATGTGCAGCGGGTTCCTGCTAGTTGACTTCACAGGTAGATCAGCGTTATCCAGTTGTGTGCATCTTATCTCCCGTACCGAACACAGAGCTTTGTTTTGTCCTTTTCCTGCCTCATCTCTCCTGAACATTTCATCCTTGGAGGAAAGTGTCAGTAGATTTCATCATGTTTTTTTGTAGGCTATGCAAACAGCCTTTGACATGATTTGGCGCCACAGAAATGTTTGAATGTCGATAGTGCAAATGAAGCTATGTGTTAAATACATTCGGAGATTCACACTCTGGGTGCAGGGATTGTGGTGTATACCAAGTGACCTCCTTTAACAGTGTCAATAGACTCGACTGTGGTGTCGAAACGCTGTAGAGATAAGTACTTTCTCTCATCTGAGGTGCTTTGATGAATGCTGACACACACGTCTGCTTACCCACTGTGTGTTTGACTCGTAAACACTCTCTGTGTTGAGTGCTGTGAGGATGAGTAAATAATTGTGCAATTTTCTTTTTTGACTCGAGACTATTTCTTCACAACGTGCAGGCGGTGGAAATTCTTCCAAGGTTTGCTTTAGAAGAAGAAGAAGTTGATATTGTCGTGCTGCTATGTGGCCTGTTTGAGGACGGCACTTCACGCAGCAAATAGTGTATGTTACAGAAGAAGAACGCTTGCAGCTTGGAACAGCATGATTACCCAGCTTTCTCTCCATTAAGTTTCCATGACAGTGGAATGCGCGGGCCGGGGAAGGTCGCAGAAGAGATAAGTACTACTTACCATATTCAGCGTCGTTTGAACTAGGTAATTATATTCAGCCAGAGACGTTTCTCCTCCCTCTCCCCCACAGTTCCTCTCTCTCTGTTTCTTCATGGCTAGTTTAAGCGCTGGTGTTGAGCTTTAACAAGGCCGCTTTTGTCCCAGATAAAGCTTCTAGACAGCGCTCATCAGTGCAGTGTAAGATCCCTGCCTGCCGGAGCACAGAGCGCTGCCCCGGGGGCATCTTATCACTCCGCTGGCTATCACAAATACCCACTGAGATAGATGGGCTTCTCAGTTCTCTCTGTGGGGAGCCCTTCAGCTGAGAAAGATGGCTTCTCTCATTCTGCAAACACTTCTGACTGGCAGCTTGGCAGACAGACAAACATAAAAACACAGAGAGAGAGCGAGCGCTATTGACAGACAGATGCCTGCAACCCACACAGTGAAGTGCCGGGCGCTCTCTACACATGCACTGACTGACAGATTGGCAGGCAAGATGGAGATGAAGGCAGACAGAAAGCTGACATATGCATATAACACACATGAAGATACGTTATACGGACACTTATACACACTTGTGCGTGCATATCGCACTCCCACAGAACTGCACGGCTGCATTCCTGCCATATTTTTCTTGGAGCCCGTGAATGGCGACTCTACACATGGATTTTTATACATCATGTTGTTGCAGTCGGCACCTTTCCTGATTGGCAGGCATTTATACTCGGCCAATGTGCTGCCCCCCCCCGGCAAAATGATCACTGTGTTGTAGATGAGTCAGACCCTTAATGAACTGTGATGAGGAAGGGTGTATTTGATTTTATATTGATACTATTACTGTTATTGATACTCCTTATTAGTATGGTTTCTTTATTGATGGACTTTATGAAAAAAGAGATAAAAAGAAAACTTAATTGAGAAGAGGAATAGAGTTGAGTGAATGTTTTAATCATAACTATAGTGTTTTTAGAGCAGCAAAAGTAACATTTACGTTGCATCACTATAAACTCAGTAATATCTCACTGGAAAACACCTGAAATGTGAATGAAATAAATGATATCCCCAACATCAAAATACTGAGTGAAGTTAAGAACGATTGAGGAACACAGACATCATTCAGTGTCATTTGTCCTCCCTCTGCTGATGTGAATCACTGTCTGCAGGAACTGCTGGCAGAGGAAGGAATCTACAAGAATTTGTCAAATTTCAAGATACCGGGACGTTGCAAACTAGAGCTACAGTACAAGCAACTTTCATTTTAGCATTCCGGCATCTTTTCTGTAACGATAAGCTCTAGCTGGGTATGTGCCTGTCTGAAACATAGTGACAATTGATGATGGACTGCAGACAGAACATATTGAAATAAAATATCACTTTCTGCCTGTTTATGCTTGTTGAACAGCTGTGTTTGGCTTTTCACTTGTGGAGGTTTTATTGCACTTACAGTCAACTCAAATATACATGGTGTTGTCTCCACCATCGCCTGTGTGTTTGTATGTGTAGCAGAGGAGAGGCTCCAACAAAGTATTATTATCAAATTACACCAAAAGATGAAAAAAGTATCGTGAATGAAAAGGTTACTTTTTCTCTTAACTGGAGGATGGCCATTTGCATACAACACTTGGACAGATGGGTTTGTCGAAAACTTGAGACCTGATTTGTCAAGGTACTGAATTGAAGGAAAGTATCTAATGCATCCTTTTGGGTATTAACATTACAATAACATGTAATGCAGTTGAATGAAGCCAAACATTCTTATTTATTTAATCTTCGTCTCAGGATGTAAACACTAGTTATGTCTTTGTGTCCATAGCTATGACTTGAAAATGGACGGATGTGGACTTGATGAAAGTGACACTGAGAGGCTTAATTTTTGGAAAAAGATACTTTCCTGACTCTTGGCTCTTGTGTTTCGTCTATTTCTAAATAAAAGAAAGTACAGATAAAATGGCTGTTAATGGCTCATTCAATGATTTAGTCCAGGTTTTGGTACCCATCCCCAGTAATCACATTACAGCTGAGCAATATGGCAATATTTGCAATATATTGCAAATAATAATAATATAATAATAATAATATTTAGAGGCTATGTCGCAGTGCACATTTCATATTCTGACACCTTGAAACCTCAAAAACACTTAATAAATGCTAGGACTGGGGGAAAATACCATGATATTTTTGACCAAATACCTCAATATTTATATATACTTTTGCAAAATATGAACACACTATTACTGCGAGGCAGCCTTTAAAACCAGGAAGAGACAACCCATATGCCATATCATGATATAACAATCACCAAAATCTAATCTCATATCACCATAACAATATAATATTAATCATTTCCCCAGCTCTCAATTACATAATTTCTTTTTTCATTACGCCTTGTACAGTTTTATTCAGGACAACCCTTCCATTCATATATGTTTTTTTAACTCTAATCAAACCTTTGAACATTATTTTCGACTGCAGTTTAAAGGCCAACTCCCCTCTAGTTAGTTAGAACTGAGAAAGTCTCGTGGATGAGAGGTGAAACGTCTTCAAGAAACTGAAACAGGTCGGGTTGCTTACGATACAGCACTTTGATTTACCATGACCTGGATGACTGAGAACCTTCATCAACAAACTGCAGTTTAAGCCAGCCATAATACCAGCGCATCTCGATTATTATCATTATTGGAGGAGGGCCAGTTCAGTTCTGTTTGGCTTCCTGTCAATGTCAAAGGTCATCTCATACACTCGCCCACTGTGGTTGCTTCCGCTAATAGAGACATCACCATGTATTTCATTTGTTAGTAAAATAACACGGTGCCCATGTCACGTAATTACACACACTGCCTCTGTGCTGTATGATGAATGTATACTATTTAGTGCTTGAGGGGGGCAGATGGTCTGTTATTATGCTGTCAATGATTCAGGCAGAACAGACAAGCCATTTGTCTCCATATTGTAATGAGTCAATGTTTCGAAACAGTAATTACCTTTTCGACCAGTTGACAAATGACGAGAATAGTGGCATACCAGTAGACACACACACACACACACACACGCAGTCTGCATAAACACAATCGAGCAGACGCGTCTCAGGACGGAGCAGGGGTCGTGCTGACCTTTAACCCCCGGCTGTCACATCGACATTGATTCTCTTCCTGGATCAGACCTCATTATGTGAGGAGCAGCCAGCCTGTGCGTGCTCCCGTGGGCCCCCCCGCTCCCCACCTGCCATTGATGCCATCAGATTGTGTTATGACTCAGATGAATTACATTTACACCTGAAATAAACAGAAATCCGATTTGACTCCGTGAAAACATTTTGATATGCTCGCATTCATCCTCATACACTTCTCGTCTCTCTGGAACTGTCATGAAAGTCATTTCAACTGTCTGATTTAATTGATTTAAGGCCACCTTTGCTTGCATTAATACTTTAAAAAGTATTTAATCCCATACATAAAACTTTATTTTCTTAAAAAAGAAAAGAAAAGAAAAGAAATAACTATTGAACTAGTTTCCCATAAGAAATCAATCTGTCTTTGAAAAATAAGACGTAACGAGTAAGATTGCTCCAGGAGAATAAAGAAAAAGAAAACTTGATACTGGAGTATCCTGCTTTAACACTTGAGTCAAGTTGATTTACTGGACTAACCGATAAAAACGATAGGAATTGCTTGAGACAAAAACGTAGAATTGTCAAGACAGAGATCTTTGGACGGGATTTATTATTTATATTTATTGTGGCCAGTGTGCGTCTGACCTTTTGTGAAGACAATTTCTCCCTCACGACTTCAGTGAATCTTGTTCACATCTACAACTGAATTTTATGGGCCTTTTATGGTTTTTTGCTCGGTCCAAATAGAACCCAGTCGTGCAGTACTCCTCTTAAAGTCAGGTTTAACAAGGCTACAGAGACTCCCGGCTCTGAGTGATGCAGCCTGTCCACACATCAACACTCCGAGGAAATGATAAAAAAGCTATTGTGTGCGTAACCTCCCCCAGAAAAAAAAAGGTAACATTTAAAGGGAGTGAGTCTGGAGGATAGTGGAGAGTTTGCTTAAAGGACAGTTAGAAAAGCTGCAGTGTTTTGACTTGAGGTAAATGTCACAGTAATGTCAACTGCCTCCGATCCATAAAAAGAGAAGAGGAAGGTTAAGTTGTTTTTGTTTGGGGGTTGCTTGGTGAGTGGGAATAAACCATCAGGACAATATCTTTTTTTTTCTTCTTTTGGCTATGAAAAATAAAGTTGTTGAGATTGTGATTCGTACGAGCTGTGAATTATCAGCAGGATTTAGTGGTGGTGAAGAGGGAATTTGCCTTTTTGCTATTAACTTTAAGGAAGGTCAGCCGTGTCGGCAGCGTGCAATCAATATTACATGTTTGCTCTTTTCGCTGGTGAGATCCTGCCTCCATTAAAGGGCTGCCGTGTGTCCTGACATCCTCAGCAGAGGATCGGTCTTTGTTTACCTTATATATTTAGTATACAGCTTCTCTAGCACATTTTTCAATACGCAGGTGATACACCCGCCTCTCACAAAAACAGCGCCGGCTCAAATAACGCTTTAATAGAGTCGGCATTTGCTTTTCAGCCGCTTGAAATACCAGGTCTAAATACATTTCAACTGCACTAAGATATCGGCAGAAAAATCTTTGTGTGATATATAGTCGTGGCTCGATTTTGTGAAGATTTGTCATTGTCAAACAGACACTATGTCGGCGGAGAGGCTGCCTCCTATTTTATAGACCCAGCACAGGGAGAATGCATGTACGTCCATACTAATTTAAAGCAATCCTTTAGTAAATAATCTGTTTGTCTCCTTCACACAGTTGAATGTTTGAGCTTCAAAGTGTAGATGGGTCTGACACTAACGGGTTGTTTTTTTCATGGTCATCACAGTGTAAATGTTCTCTGTGCTTAGTGAAAATCAGATTTTAAGAGGTGGGCCTATGAGTGTGATTTGTGACATCACAAATAGTTTGGAAACCAATCCTGGTCCAGTGTTGAGTATACAGCAGTGTGATGTGGGCACCTGAAGCATCCAGGCCTCAGTGGACATACACTAGGAATGGACTTATTCAAGTGGAAGACATCTTGTGTCCAGCAGAAACATTTTATAATGACACATATTTGCTAAATTATAATTTAAGCATTTTAAATGGGGAAGAAGGAGTAGATGTAATTTTGAGAATTGAAGTTAAGTTGATACATTTTTATATACCATATAAAAACAATTTTGTCTTCACTTTTAACTTGTATATTATACAACTTAAAACGTGTCTGGGAGGCACTTTAATGAATGTCAGGGGCACAAACATGGTCATTATATACATGTAATAAAAAAACTATGCTGAAAGTCTTTTTGGTGACATTATGGGTGCACTGGTTCTGTTCTCTGCTGTGTGTGTTGGAGTTTGGAGACACAAATTCCCCCCACTTTATCGACCGTAAACATAGATGCCTACGTATTCACAACTTCAGATGTTCTCTTGAAAGAAGTGAGTGTTTCACATTTGAGTGTTGTAACCTCAATGTTGCCAAGTTTATAGTGTGTCATCTAGAGTTGGTCAGCCCAAAAACTGTTTTATGATATCCAGTGTGACCTACAGAAGTCCTTGATAGCTTGTGAAACTTAACCACTTCCACCACGTTTGAAAATCTCTCAAAAGCATCTCCTGACATTGTTACTGCAGAAACGGACTGGGGCTACCATCCGGCAGTCTGACAAAGGACTAGCCCAGAACTAGCTGAACATGTTCTTCATGTAATAATTTGATTGGAAGAATTCCAAATGGTTTATTATTAGGAGAGAAAACACTTCAGAGATAGGAGAGCTCTTATCCTTGGGCGGTATCAGAGGGAAACGATCCCATCCGGACTGATTAACTATTTCCTGTCTTCAGAAAGTCGAAACCTGATATTTGGAAATTGGTGTTAACAACCTGTAAACTTTGGGTTTATCGTGTCTGGACAGTTCAGATCAGATTAACACATTTAATATACTTTTACATCTCCTGCACTAGAAGCTCCCTGACAATTTGACTCAGGTCTGCGAAGAAAGCTGCTACATATGGAAAAACAACTTCTCTGGTTGCAGTACACCTAATGGCAACTCTGCCCGCATCTCGATCCAGCTGTGCAGCATTGATTTGTGGGCTGAATCCCCAGCAGGGGTCAACCATACAGGTATTTATGATAACAGCAGCAGATTGCTATGAATGGTTGACTTCCTTAGCTGTGAGAGGGACTCCGGGGTTGGGAGGCGGGGTTACATCGCTCAAGCAGAATGTAATAGGTATAAAATGAGGTACTAGTCGGCTGAGAAATGGGGACAGGATTGCCAGCGCCGGCTTTATATGGCAGTTTGAATATTAAGTCGCCGGACATGAAGCGAATAGACCTCTTAAAAATCAATGCCCTGATGTCATTAACCAGGTCGAAGGAGGCTAGGAGAGACTGAATGGATGAGAGCAGTTCTCCAGAGCATCGGTGAAGATGTATGTTACACTTCATTTGATGCTCTTTGAACTTAAGTGTGTGTGTGTGTGTGTGTGTGTGTGTGTGTGCGTGTGTGTGTGTAAATCGCCTTTTTATAGACGCTGTAAAAAGTTTTGTTGTGCAAAGAGACACAAATCCGGGTCATCTGAGGCCTGGGCTTGTATTGGCAGGCTCAGACACACTGCGGCTGCCAACTTTCCCTGTGAAAACGTAAACAGACAGTCACAACTAGCACACAGCACGCTGATCCACTGCTCTGCGCATAATGCCCCGTGGAAAGACTGAAGCAAAAACCTGGCAGTGCGAGTGATTTGGAGGCTAAGGATGCATTTTCCTCCATATAAAGTGATTGCGCGGGCGAGCGTTTTCATGCAAGGCATCAAACTCCTGCCAGCCAGCGGTGATGGAGGGAATGTGTCACTGGATGGGTGTCACACCCTGGTGGTAAAGGAGTTTTTTATGGGTGGGGGCCGCTTCACGCAGAACCTGCTGGGTCTGCGAGCCGAGCGGGATTGCAGGATACATGTGGTAGGCGAATATGTGAACTGCAGATGAGTTTGAGGATTGATCTGAGTGTTTTTAGGGATTGTGTGAACACCCATGTGCTCGCTGCTTGCTTTCAGTAAGCTTTACATGTCAAGCATTTAAAACCAAAGTCTGCCTTTGTAACGAAGCACTGTGGCAGTCTCGCAGGTCTTTACTGCCCTGCGCTTGAGCGAAAGGTTCCTGCGGTTGCGCGTCCTCCGTTCTCTTCTGTCTACTTATCCCGCATTCAGAGGCGTCCAAATGAAAATTCATTTCTTTCAGTTAATTGACTCGCAGCGTCTTTCCCCCGGCTCCCTCTGAGTTGTGAGGCAGAGTCAGCTGTCAATTCCAGATTACGGCGTGCTGTTGTCAGAGAGAGGAGCCCATTGTGTTTATCTGCAGTGACAGCTGGCTGGAGGCAGCGGGGGGAATAGATCTGTCACTGTGCCTAGTTTGTCTGCGATTTGGCATCTGCCCAGACACTCCACCTTTGGCTGGGCCGAATACACCTCCGCTCGGTCTTTACTCACTCCTCTTTCCCTTCCCTTCATCCTTCTCTCTGCTCTGATCTCCTCTCGGCGCTCTGCAGGTTCTCTTGGAGGACCTTTCTTTCGCAGCAGTAGATCTTTGCCCTCGGACCTGCGTTGACTGAGGGCAGCTAGCATTATTGGGTATTCGCTGGCTTCGCAGTCGCGCACTTATGTATGTCCACATGCACTCTGACCCAAGTGTGCCAAAATCTCCCTTCCTGCTTGTGTTTGCCAATTACTGCTTTCCCTCCAGCATATAGATTCTCTAATGTCCCGCTGTGCAGGAGGGCCTGTTCGCTGTGATGATTTCATCATGCTAGCAGTCGAGCCGCAAACGCAAAAGGCAGCAAGATGAATCATGGTTAGCCCCTCGCTCCGATTCCACTCTTAATTTTCGCAGAGTTGGGCTCCTGTAATGAATGGCTGCCCCTGCATCAAACCTGCTCCGCGGTCACACAGGGCATCATGGGGCTGTCTGATGAGTTGGCAGCTGTTTCATTTCCACCGTTTTGCGGGGCTGGATTCGGCTCCCCTGTTTAACTGCCACGGGGCAGGAAAACTAGATCCCTCCGTCGAGGCTGAGCAAGGGTCAACGCAGAGGAAATTCCTCTATTTGTAAACTCAAAGGTTTGTTTGTTTTTAGCTGATTCACTAAGCGTCAGCCGTCTGTTCACACTCTTGGAGCGGCGTTTGATGTGTGTCTCTTTGCTACTTGTGCTGCATTGTGTTGACATTTGACCAGAGTGCCTCTGTAATCTGTTTTTCTCCTCTCGCTGCCTGTGAGCAGGAGCTGTATAAACATGTCCTTCCTCCACGGGAGGCGAATGGATCACTCCTCATTACAGGCAAGGCAGGGAGACGAGAGGCGCACAGTCACTGCTGCTGTTTGATCCCGCTGAGTAGAAGCAGGCCTGACGCAGACACATGTACCATGCATACGTGCACTTTGACGCATACGCACTGGCACCACTAACCTGGCAGGTGGTGCAGCATCTTGAGCAAGGTGGATAGCAACTGCATAATGTGAAGAAGTCAGGTTTGATGTTAACACATTTTACCAAGGAACATATTTAAAATTTCTTTGAAATTACCCTTGAATTACCACAATGATTAGCTCAAAATTACCCCAATATTATTTAATGGCGGTAATATTCTGCTATTTTCCAACAAGCACTTATTTTTATGTCATTTCCAACTGGTTTTCGGCTTAACTTCAGTTGATCACACCGTTTTAATCACCAGCTAGTTTCTGTCTATCTTTCCGTCTGCAGTCGACTAAAGTTGTTGGAGCTTCGTTTCCAACTTTTTCTGGCAAGTCAGTATAGTACAATTTGTTTTACAAGTCCAATGGCTTAACCATGTGCATTTTCACTTAATTCCATCTTTTCAGCTGGTCAGTCCAACTTAAGAACAATTTTCCCCAACCTCCCTAACTCGATTCTTGATTATGAAGTCATATTTGTCAGTTAACCACAATTTATGGTGGCTAACAAGGAAAATTTGGCATTTAGGAAATTCGCTCCAAAGTTTGATTGTTTTGCTGAAATGATAGAAATTGGTGAAAATGTAAAATAGTGGGTATTTGAAGGCTGTATGTTTTAATCATGCTGTACATGTAAAAAATAGCGTTAGCCACAAACTGTGTGCAGCAGATCAGATGCAGTCTCTGTATGGCAACTGCAGCGGCCCTATTAAATAAAATATGTAAATGGTTTGCTCACAAACCCCCTCATCACAACCTCTCCTCTTACATCGTTGCCTCTCGCCTTGGAGTCGTGTTACACATCTCAGTCCCGTCTCACTGCACCTGAGAGCGCAGCGACCATAACGCCTGAGCGGGCGTCGTGGGGAACCCTCCCAACACCTCGGCCTCGCATCGCTGCTCTGACACTACAGTAGCTGATGAGACATCATTCAGACCCACCGGACGCCTCGGACTGGGCCACCGATGTGGTACTTTTACATTCCCCGCCACATGAGTGACAGGCCGGTTCCTGAAGGGAGGCAGCTTGTGGAGGAACAGGGCTCACACTCAAGTACACGGCTTTCCCTAACAGCAGAGGTTTAAAGGTGCCATTCGGTCAATCAGCAGCTTTAACTCATTCCAGTGATTCCTGGTTGCTGATGGCTGCTGCTAGCTTGTTACTTCCCCCATATATCCTGGGCTCTGGCATGAGATGGTGCATTTTGATCAAGCTATTCCTTGAAACTGTTTGGAGTCATACTCACTTCATACTCAGCAGAATAGTATACCATTAAATATAAATGTTTTTTTTTTTTAAAACTTAAAGACAAGACAAACTTTCAAAGAACGAGTCCCCATTTCTTATTTGTTACTGCTGGATTTCTCTGTAATTGGAATGTTGCATTGTTAAAGAAACTTTAAAAGTGCTCACTTTCTACTCCACGATAAGGGAAAGGTCTTTCACGTCGATGAAGATGAAACTTTAATGATCCCTATTGGGAAAATGGGTCATTGGAGCAGCAAAATCATTTAAATAACCCAGAAAGTCGAAGGAAAAAAGAATATAAATTAAATTTAAGTGGATGAGGACGATTAAACATAACAGAACACCGTGAATTGAGAACTTATTAGATGGTAAAGTAAAGAGAATAGAATATGAATAACGACATTTATGCTCTTTCTGTGAAATAACAGGAGAACATACAGGGTCTCTATTCTCTCTTGAGGATATGCACTGATTTAAACTATATAGATTAACTGCATATGGATTCACAAAATAAGCTATTTAAACATCAAATATATTACTTGCATGTAGATGCAAATGTAGAGGATCTAGAGATTTGTGGCTTACCAGCTGTTAGAGTAATGCTGACCAGCAGAAAAAAAAACACGACAATGTGCAGCATGTGAGATGAATTGTCCCTTTATCTGTCTGGGGAATTTTATCTTAACACACTAGTTCTACTTATTCCAGCGCGCTGCTCGGCTTTCACTCTCACAGCGTTTGTGTGGAGCGCCACAGGTGAAAGCTTAGTGAAAATTGAATGTGGGAACAAAATCAATAATGCACGAACCTTGTGGAAAATCCCGTTATAATGAGGCCATCTGCAGTGCAAACAAGCCGTAGTGCTACTGTTTATTGTTATTTTTATGACTTCAAGGGACAATTGTGGATGTGTGGCAGGATCAGGAGCACTTTAGTGTCTCTTGCCTCATTTCAACGCAACACTTTATCGGCAGGAACACGTTCGAATCCGTTCTCAGCAGTAGGGCGCCCTGTTTAGAGGCACCTGCAACACCTCTTGCTGCAGGAGAGATGCATTTTGGCTGTATGTGAATACAAGAGACTGACTGGATCAAACTACTGTTACATCAATATGCCTGTAAGAAAATGTACGTTAAAAATCCGTCCTTAAAACATTTATAACAACACCTCCATCCACCACAACTGTTTTCCACACTGCTGCAAATTTTATAAGTTCATCCGACAGTAAGTGATCAGACATATGTAAAGTGCGCATAAGATGTGCCAGCAACCAGCTGCCAGCTGCCCTGCCTCGCCGTCTCTTTCTATCATCTCCAGTAATTATTTACATCCCTCAGGAGCGAGTTGTCAGGCTGCTGTATTTCCAGCCTCGACTGCGGGGATATCGCTCTGTGTTCTCTTTTCTCCTGATACCATTTTCATATCTCTCTCAATCTCCCTCCCAGCGAAGTGGCCCGATGCCAAAGCCTTAGGTAGCACCTAATAGACCCCTCTCTCTCTCCGCTCCCTTTCTTCCCCTCAGTGCTGCCTTATACCTGTTAAACACAGGATTTAAAGTGCACTCGGCAGGGTGCAATTATACAGCCAGCGCTGTTACATCCAGAGTTAAACACAGCCCTCTCTCTGCTCACTTGTCTGCTGCAGGGCCGCTGCAGCCTGAGGGTAATTGTATTGCTGTCAGCCTTTGGTTGATGAGTTGCCAGCGTAATTGCTTTACGGTTTGACCTCTGGTTTTTCAAACAAGTGCCCTGGTCAAGGATCTGCGCCGGGCGGATGAAGGATGAGAGGGCTGGCGTATGCGTGCGTTTCTGCTCGTGTGTGTTTGTGGTTGCAGCATAAATATGTTAGTCCTCTAATGCTCCGCGTTGCCCCCCCCGCCGTGCCCTCTGTTTTTCTTTACCACGACTTAAAGTGAGCTTCTACGCCTCGCTTTAAAATCAGCATCTGATTCGGTTTCATTGTTCCGTGTATTAAACGTGCAGGGATTTGTCTTAGTGACACCGGGGCAGAGGCACACCGATAGCAGTGCACGCCGAGGCAACTCGGTTCAAGGACGACAAGACATGACACGCGGCCGCAGCGCCAGACTCCGCACACATTACGCCATGTTTGCTTCTTGACATGTTCTCGACTTGGGAGTTTTTCATTTTCTCAGGAGTGACTTGCTTGTAATTTGTCAGCCAAGAACTCTACTAAACATTTGAACTAAAGGACAGCGCTGTGTATCATGTCGGAATTGCCTTCTGAGCTGAAACAGGCAGCTTACATACACTTTCCTTTATCATCCAGCCAGCCCAGGATGAGGTTTTTTTTTTTTTCTTTTTTTGCAGCTTCCAAATTGGGAGAACCAAGGTTTAATTGGACCGTAACACACATCATTAATAGTATTAACAAGCTGAAGGATGTAACAGAATTACTCATTGATTTTTTTCTGGCTGCAATGTGTCATGCTGTCAAAATGAATTGAGTTGACCAAATTACAAATTGTAAATCTATACTCTCTACCTGCCAGTGTTATTTACAGCCATCCGAAGATCGTTTCACGGAGAAAGGAGGTGTTCAAAAAGACAAAAAACGGGAGTGCTGGGTCTATATCTACTGAGATGAGGTGAATGCATGATGTCATTCTCAGACAGGCAGCCAGCCCGTTAGTGGTCAGCTCTCCTGCCCTCTCAGTTAAATGATGGCTATGTTTCAGGGTTACCACCCAAACCAGCAGTAGTCATTTTTGTGCAGCGGAGCAGACGTTATCGCAGCAGAGAGTTGTTGTAGTGAACATGTCAGCAGTTACCAGCAGACAGGGAGTAACGCCATGATGTTTCAGGGCATCTGATTCTTCAGCTACTAAATGCTAACCACTATGCTAACCAGCTAGGAAGTGAGGAGTAGTAGTATGAAGGTAAAATGAATTTGTACTTGTCTCTTACTTTCGTATGGTGAGGAGGTTGGGGATGGACGGTCTAACATCACGTCAGTGGTCGAGTTCCTCTAATTTAACTAACGTAGTGAAGTTACGCTACGTTAAGTCACGGAAATAACGTAATGCAGTGTAAAATAGATATGGTTTTAATAGAATTTGCAGAAGTAGCAAAGTGAATTTAACCCGAACCACAATGTTTCCTAAACCTAACCAAACTGTATGACAAAGAGCAGTGAGAGCAAACCAAAACATGGCTTCAAAACCCAAACAATGCACTGAAAGACGCTTTAAATCTCTGTGGAGAGGGAGAACATCTAAGTACGATGGTGATTCTCTGGTTTTTAGCTAACATTAGCGCAGGCTACTATAGATTTCACTATATAGGTTCACTAGGAGTCGTCACAAAATGCAAATCTTTAAGTCAGTGTTTTTCAGCCCCGGTCCTGTTGGCCCCTGCCCTGCATGTTTCGGGTGTTTTCCTGCTCCATCACTCATGACTCAAACGATCGGCACGCCATCGAAGTCTGTTGAAGCCTCATAACGACCCGTTCATTTGAATCAGGTGTGATGGAGCAGGGATACATCTCAAACATGCAGACAAAGCCTGCAGTCTCCCACTGTTATAGTAAGTGAACCACTATGTAAGTACCTCCGTATCATGTTATATTTAATTGAACTATCAAGTCATATAGATTACATATTTAATTTATTA